>JAQFZJ010000025.1:0-120260 GCA_034695645.1 Folsomia fimetaria
ACTCTGAATAAAAGATGAAGTAGAAATTAAGTGGAATTGTCCCTTGGTTGGTTGATTTGGACGGAAAACGGTTCACTCTATTCTTCCAAGGCAAGGATCCCGCACACGCAGATCATAAATAAAAGGAACACAGTGTCCATGCATCGTGTTCATTATTATTTATTCATTTGCATATCATCATCTCAATGACGAAGCCCGGTTGCAACTCCGGAAGATTATATTTGACAATTTAAGCAGTTCCTTCGTTTGAGTGAGTTTAGCTTACTGTATGCAAGGTCACTACACACGCATACATAAATTCGCCTATTTGAAATCCACCTATATATGCAAACTAACTAAACTACCGTGCAACGGGTAAATGTCGACAACAAACACTACTTTTTTCAACACCTGCTCATCCTCACCGACCAACCAACCAACCAAACTTTACTTTAAAACTCTTCATTTGTTCGCTTCACAGACAATTGATTGCTGTGTTAGTTAATTCATTATTGAGTTGAGTTGGTGTTTGTTTGTTTGTTGGTGACATGAATGGGTGAGCAGAGCAGATGAAAAAGCAAGCGATGATGGTGTAATACATAAATATAATGTCGCTTCAAATTCAACACTTGCTGTTATAGAATTGGATGAATTGTTGCTTGCTACTGTTTTTTACAGGGATTGATTGCATGCACTGCACACCTTTTCCTTAATTCCACTTCTTAAGTCATCTTTTTATGTCAGAGTAAAAGTAAATGAAATAGAACCCAACTAATTGTCCGTAAACTGTCGTCCATTAATTAAATAGATAAATAAATAAATAAATTGCTTGCCCTTTAATTAATTTTCTCTACAAATTCCACTACAATCGTGGTATTTCTCCTCCAAACTGTGTCGCATATTTCCTCCCGTTAATGAACTCCTGATGATGAAGGGGTGAAGGTGTCGCATAAAAGTAGTGTGGACTAGGAACAGCCTCAGTGAAAGTTGCTGCCTTGTTGTTCAAGGCTTGCTTTCTCCTCCATAAAAACAACCACGCAAAAATAATCGCGACTTGGAGAATTACCAGGAATGCGCAACAGACCAGGAATCCGAGGAAATTGAGACATTGTCCAGATCCGGTAGAAGCGGCTCGTGAAGAAGTAACACTGCCCCCTTCCCAAGAGTCCTCATCATCGTCATACTCTTCATTGTCCAGAGCATTGGTGTTATTGTCCTTGAACTTGAATCGATCCGAAATTCGGATTGAATTGATGACAAGCAAATTTTCAACGGTTTGCCCTTGCGTATCGTTACCACCACTTCCTCCCAAACTGCGACGCTTCCTTCTGCCGTAGGATTGGGCTTGGAATGAACCTCCAGTTGAAGGATCTGCAGCTAAAGAGCAGTCAACAGGCAGACAAGTTGGGAGACAAGGTGTCACCAAAGCTTGGAATTGAACGACTTCACTCGTTGGGAATTTAAATGCTTCGAAAAAGGCTTGAAGTATTTTGCCATGATTGTGGACATGAGTGACTGGGCCCATGATGGAAGGATCTGTGGGACAACCGCGGGAGTCGATGAGCACAATTTCAGCCCCATCGGAACCATCCATAGCGATGAGTTCGCGGACAAAGATTTCGTAGGGAGAGGACACTTCGGCAATTTCGAAGCGGAGGGAGAGCGGATCTCCGACCTGAATGAAATGCGACACATATTTATTTATATATAGTCTCATTTCGCATTGTTCCTCCTAAAATTTCTGACAATTCGCAAATCGGACATACCTGTGCTGTGGCAATATCAGCTCCAATTCTGTCAGTAATTCTCATTGTAACATTTGGACTTGGCACGACGCTAGATTCGCTCGCCATAGATTGAATCTGTCCTGTGACTTGCAACTCAATTCCGTGAGCCACACTTCTATTCTCCAAGTGGAAAGAGCACCTCAAAGCAAAACCCATATCCGCACTGGTCATGATTTGATCATGCTACACAAAAAAGAAAACAAACAATCCCAATTTTAAAATATTGCAAATTTGCTTATTTAAAAACTATATAGATTCTTAAGCATACATGTTGCAAAACTAAATCCGTCGCAAATCTCCCCGGTTCCTCTTGCTTGACTCCACATCCCGGATCGGAATAATCCATTACCATTTCAAACGTCATGCTCTCCTTGACATCCACCATGCAGGAATTTGGCCTATGTCTCGCATACACTTTACCATTAAAGATTTTATTCGTGGAGAGATGCGCAATTAAATGATTGGCTTGGCAATCCAATGTCACATTGTAACAAGATCCACGCTCATACGAAACGCTTCCGTTCATGACCAGATAAGGTTCCTCCACTTGAGTTAGTGTAACTCCAGCGTGATGACTCAGCCTGCAGACGCCTTCAAAATCAAAAGTGTGGCAACGGAAGGGCGCATTGAGACAAAGGGTACGGCATTCTTCCACCGATGTTACTCCTTCATGAAGAGAGTCCACAGTTTTGAGCAGCTTGTTCTCAATCTTTTTAAATTCGCACATTTTGCTGGGTTCTTCCACACATTGAGATTCCATATAATCGAAGGAGGCAAGAGGAGCGAAGCGGGTGGGGTTGTCTAAACTGTAGCGGTCCAAGTCACTCATGACGCAGGAGGAGGCGGCCACATCCCACCAGGCAGATCTGTATTGAGGAAAAAAAAGGTTTGTGTCATTCTGTCATCATTCGGATCAGGGGAAAGATAGATATCTACATATCTGTAGGAAATGAAATGAGTGAGTGAGCCTGTCCGAAGATCCTCTGATTCAATCTGATCCAATCCACACCCACTTTTTAATTTACTTTGGTTTGGTTATGAGACCCCGACCAACGGAACAGACTACTGACTGACATAATGAAGGTGTGTCGGTCGGTTGGTCGGTTGGTCGATCGTATGAATAGAAAAATAAATGGTGCATTATTCAAGACTAAGATTAGTTAGTGATGGTTTTAGTAATGGTTGGTGATGGTGGAATGGATTGATGATGAGTGAGATTATTCAAGAAGATTATAACATCCTCCTCCTCCTCTTTTGATTCAGACAGGTGAGAAGATTACAAATTCGACCAGATCAGACCAGACAAAAGAAATTGCATATGTGCCCAAGAAAAGGATTCGGTCAGAATTCGACGCTATGTACATATGTTGCAAATTTTACCCATCACCGTACCATGTCGGATGGGATCTTCATTCATAATTAGTATTTGCCAAACAACGAATTAACCTACCAAACATAACATGCAATCAGGAGGGAGGATGATGGACTCAGATTTAGCCAGGAGATACGAATATATGAATATTAACAATAACAATAATAATAATTGCGGGCATCAGGTCCTGTCACTCAGCTCGGCTCAAATATAAAGAATGGACACAGTAGACGAAGTACAAGAAGCGTCATCACACCGACGACAACCGACACGACGACACGCATTTAGCTCAGTCAGATCTCATCTCATCATAACTAACTAACACAATCTCATCTTTCGACCATCCGTCCATCAGTCAATTCAATAGTGAACTTATTCCATTTCTTATTATTATTGGTGAATTGGTGATGCCCAATCCAATTGAGATTCCCGTTATTTTGCTTTACTTTACTTTGCCTTATAGTTGCTTTGCTGATGATGGGATGCAAGAAGATGCTGATTCCTAGATGATGATGAGATGAGGTGAGTTAGTGATGAATTGATGAGAGTGGACCTCGCACTCGCACTCACCTAACATAACCTAAATTGATATAGCTTGTGTTCAGGGTAAAGCAAAGGCAAAGTAAAGTAAAATTACAACTAAAGGAGATTATAACTTAACTAAACTAAACTAAAAAAAACTTATATTGCATTACACGCCAAGTTAAACTCTGCCCGGTTTGCTTTGCTTTGCTTTGGTCGGTCAAATGATGGAATTGTGCATTGATGAAGAAGATGAAGGTGAAGGAGTTACAATGTTCCTCTTTTTTTAAAGTACGTATTATGCATTCTATATACTATTACATTACACACATGCACAACGAACGAAACGAAGGACGGAACAGAACAGAACACTAACCTAAAAAGTTGGTTTAGTGGACAACTTCACACGCTCTCATCTCACCGTCATCATCCTCATCATCATCTGCTTATTTAAATTCGCATCAAATCATCACCATCATCGGCTCAAGTCAAACTCAACTTCGTTTCTTGAATGAATAGCTGAACAAGAATTAGAAATGAAAGGGATCGATCGAATAATGAAACAATGAAGAAAGACAGAAATTCCAAAGTAGCTTTGAATTCCATTCGAATTGTTCAGCAATAAATAAATAAAAATCATCATACATACTTAAATAAATGAATCCATTCACATTTGAGAGATTTGATTTAAGAGACAGACAAGACACTGATCAAACCAGATCTGAATTCAATTCAATATTAAAGGGAACGACGAGAGAATATGTATATTGCGAATATATTTGTTTCAATGTATTTGATCTTCTCTGTGCCATTTTTTTTGCATGTATTCATTCAATTCGGAAAAAAGATGGGTCATCTCATCTCATCTTTTAGAGTGGACAAGTGTGTGCATTCTATCAATTTCTTTCTTTCTTTCTTTGATGGGTAGTGGGCACCCGCACCCAAGTTTATAATACAACCAACTTACTTATTACTATATCGGCCTAGTTTACCTTCTCAGAACGACTCTGTAGTCATCATCATCATTATTTCCTCCTTGGATGGATGGATGCATGTACATAGTGTATGTATATGTATGCATACATATAATGTGTGTGATTGGATTCCATTTATTACGCAAACAATTTACAGCTCTCTTTCACAAGATTCTACTTCTACTTCTTCTTCACCATCTTCCCCTAAACCTAACCTAACCTCTAAGAACTCTGCCTTTAAAAAAACCTGTTCACTTTTTGATTTGTTTGCAATCTTTACAACTTTTTCCACCCTCGGGTCTTTTTCAACCACCTTCATTTCATCTGCGCCTACATTGCATTCATTCAATAAGGAATGGAATGAAGCTTAAGCTGTTTAGTTTGCTAATCTTCTCTCGCTTCTTCTTCTCGTTTATAGTTTAAGGTGACCATCACCAATTCACCGTCACATTTATTTAGCTTACATTTTATTTTGCGGTTCTTTTCATTCTTTTCTGATTTTAGGGTGGGTCGTCCGTTCGTTCGTCCGATGAAGACGACCCTACTGACTCACTCACTGACTTTGAACTGACTTGACGCGACTACATTCCTTCCTTAGTTCATTCTTTTCCTATTGCAATTTATAAACTTGCATTTTTTATACTCTTTGTCATCTGCCATGCTAAAACACTTGTTTCAATTTATCATGCAGGCACAGATAAGATCAAATATGCATCCAAATCAAACACGGTAAAAATAAAGTGCTTCATCTACCTATGTACAGCGTCATCACATATCCCTTCCTGCCACCCGCCCACCCGGTCATACATATATATTGACAATTGACAAGTAATTCGGTGACGGCGGCATGACTTGGACAATTATCACCTCATCTTGAATTAGTTATCGATTACATACATCTCAACTTTTACAAATGAATGTAAACGGAGGTGATTATGCATTTTATTTGCAAGATGAGACGACGACGAGGAGGAATGGAACAGACAGACGGACAGATAACATGTACATATGTACGATACTTATTGATAATGTAATGGTAATGTAAAAGTGCTGAATCTGTTGTCTGACTGTCTCTGCTGAGGGTCATTGAGCGGTGTGAATGATGGTGATGATGATGATGTGATAATGTGTGATGTGATGTGAGTGCGAAAAAGATTGAACCATATTATTTGCAGATATGATGATCGCATTAAATATCATGATGATGAAGGTGATAAGTAATAATCAATCAATCAATAAGTCTTACCGGCACGGGAATGTTCGCTCTTGAATACCTGCAATTTAAATAATTCAGAGAATATTAGCGTTTTTTCTCATGTAATGTACGATACTTTAAATGTTATGTTTTAAAAAGGATTTCTCCACTTACAAGCATCCATACACGCCATCCTGGAAGGAAGTTGCATCTGTTTCTTCACCCCATTTCGGATATGATAACCCTTCACAAGTTCAAAACCCCACGCCCTCGTCCCACAGATTCTTGCACTTGGGACGCACTGCTTTTGAGCATACATGGTAAAAACTGGAAACTGGGATTTGATCAGGGTCTCTGTAAATCACAAAAAAAGGAGGAAAAGTCATTAACCGAACCGTTAATTCGTCTAATTGCTCCGTGAGCAAGTAAGTAAACTAAATAAGTAATATGTCCAACACGGTGAATTGTTTGAGTGAGGGTAACAAATGATGCATTGTTCACACCAACCATTCCCATCTCTCCCAATCTGATCTCATGCGGTGAGGAAGGATGAGGAAGTGGAGTGCAGGACATTACATAATATTATGTCTGTCTATACACCTTATTACGTAGAAAGCAGATAGACGGGGAAATTGAGACGGGAAATACAGCAGCATATTATTCAGAGTCCGAATCATCAACATCATTGCAAATTAATAATTAACCAATGCGAATATAATAATGCGATTGTAATGAATCATGGCGAATCCAGTTTTGCCAAATGATAAACCAGTGTCATTCTTTGTTGGTTGGTACCTAAGAATGAACTAACTGTAACTCCAACTATTTCTCTTATTGATTTAAAAATCGGCTGTATAATAAAAAAAGAAGAAGGTAAGATAAAACCAGGACCAGTCGGACCAGACCAGACCAGAAGAGCCAGTTGACTGGCAAGGTCTTTCTTTCATTTATTTATTATTACGTATTTGCATCATATTTGCAGAATAGAGTAGAATATTATTGCACTCTTGACCTGAATGACAAAAGAATTCGGTGGTTTGGTTTGGTTAAGCTTTTGGTCAAGTAAAGTGGTGATTATCATCATCATGACCAATAATCATCATTATCGTCATCATCATCATCATATGTGCATTTGAATATATTTTGATATTTTTTAACCGATATGAAATGATTGCTTATTGCTTGCGCTTTACTTTACTCTTTTGCTTTGATTTGCATTTCCTTTCCGACACACCGACGACTCCTATTCATTCTAGTAAATAGTAACGGTAATGTAAAGGAGATGATAAATATTAATATTATTATTATTTATTTGAGTCAAGGAGAAAAAAAGAAGAAGAAATGATAATAAATGGTCCAATCGAAGCCCGATCCACAAATGGACATGGATTTAATAACTTCTACTGATGATGGCCTGCCTGTTCATCTCGAGTGGAGTTCATTGAGCATGTAATTTAAATACTGTCCTCCTATGCAAGTAAGTGAGAAGTAATTGTTTGGAAGCAAATTAAAAATGGGATAAAATGCCTTCCGGGTCTAATCTATTTCTATTTCTGTTTCTGTTTAGGAGGAGATGAGTGAGTGGGAATTAGAATGGGGTTCATTATATTATTGGTTGGTTGGTGTGGTGTGTGTGTGATGTCCTATAAAATAAAGCTCATTTCCCAACCTTTTACTTATAGCATACCTTGAATTAACTAATTCCAACTCTTAACTAACTAACTAAAGCCGGTGGTATGGGTCGTCGGTCCATACATACACAAATGATCATGAGATGATGGTAATGATGGAAGAGATGGGTTTAAATCATTCCAATTCGAAATGCTCCTTTACGAATTTCATTTTGCCTTGCTTTTTGGCACAGAAAGAGGAGTCAGAAATAGCAAGAATACGACGACGTACGGACGATAGACAAAATAGTAAAGGAAACCAAACCCCAACCAACCACCACTGTGCATCATTGTTGTGCATTGTTGATTGTGGGAATTAATTATTGTGGACTCAGCGGTATTTGGCTGCTTCTGAACAAGTGTCGAGTGAGCATAAGCAAGCATTAAATAAGACGACGAAGACGACGACGAAGAAGAGGAGGACTCAGAAATAGACAAACGCTAATCATCATCACTACTACTAACCATTGAATTTTTCAAAGATGTGTTGCATCCAAAATCCATCCTCGTTTAAATGCAGGCAAACTAACCTAACCAAACTAAACTAACTGGTGGGAAGAAATACTTGAACACGACGTATTTTCACAATAATAATAATAATGCTTGTTCACTTCTTTTCTTTCTTTTTCTCTAAAAGCAGAAGATTTCTTCTTCCTTTTTCAAGTGATTCAGAAGGAGAGGAGATTCTGAGATGAAATGCAACTTATTTACATTTGCATTCATTTTATTTATTCACATTTATTTGAATGAGTATAGTGGATACGCAACGCAACAGAACAGCACAACTTTTACCCAAACTGAACAAATAAAGAATACATAAAAAGATAAAAACGTGTGTATGCTTTCGTTACGGGTTGTTTGCAAAAGTATAAAAAAGTGGATGGAGTATGGTCAATAAATGCTTTATGATAAAAAAAGTCGCAGTTGTTGTTAGTGGGAAGTAAAGTAAGTAAGGTAAGTAATAGTCAACATTGACATTGACACTGACACACAGAGAAGAAGAAGAAGAACAGGAAACCCGGATATGCAATAATTGCAATATCTCTGTATTATTATTATTATACTGCAATTATTGTCATTGTTGCCATTATTGCATATGCATGCACTATTTTTTGAGTATGCATTATTCTCACATCCATCCAACCCGACACAATGCTACTAATCAATTACGTAAATAAGTATAAGATGGGATCAGCAGGATGGGATCGATTACACCATCACCACTTATCTATAAAAGTGAGTAGTGCTTACTTGTAACATTCTGTCCCTACACATTTGTCCTCTTAACAAGTGGAGTCTAACCAATTGTCTTTTAGCACAAGACAATAATAATAAATAAAACAAGTGTGAGATAATTTAGCATGTTAGCTAGCTAACTTAACTTTGTTTTTCCTCCCTCCAACTACAACTACAAGATATCTGTTTCCCATGGACATCATGACCTCACCGACCTACTTGTTTAATTTAATTCCTTCGTGAGTTGCGGTGTGTATGGTAAATGATGATGATGATGAGGAATTGCTATCTATTGTGTCCCAGACTGCATGAGGATGAGCTATTTTCCTCATTTAAAAGGAGTCTGAGATCATTCTTCTTTTCGGTTTGTGGTGTGGTTTGGTGTGGGTTGCCTATGATGCCTGCTTATGGTTGGTTTAGCTAAACTCAAAAATGGATTCTTTTCTTCTTTTCTTAAAAATTTAAAGTAATTCGGGTTATCCTTTCGTTTGACCATATTTGGGTTATCTTAATGCAATTTATTCACTTCTTGGTGTCTGACTGTGTCTGCTTACGTTGTTTTCTACATCGTTTCTTTAATTTGGGTGACATTTATGAGAAATTCAAATTCCTATTTATTTATTTAGTTGAGGCCGGACCATGCATGCATGCATAACCATTAAATTAAAAAGCGAATGAATAATAAAATAATAAAGAATTTAAATAAATAAAATAAATGTTCTCAAGACAAGAAGAAAAATTGTCGCGACGAATTCGGATAGAGTGTCAACTTAACTAGCCGTAAAAAAATTGGGCGGTGTGGGTAATTTGCTAATAACTCTTCTTGTATGTATCTCTAATGCGGCACTAAGTAAACGATAAGGTTACAAGAGCAAGGTATTATTATTATTATTATTATCATAGCAAAACAACACACACAATACACCTGCAACCATTCTTCAACACATCATCACCACCGTAATGAATGCATAATACAAAAAAAATCAGGGGTGGTCTATAGTCTGGTCTTACTGGTCTCCAAAATTAGAATAGGTCCGTTATCCTCGATAACTCAATCACCACCTTCACCTCTTCTTCCGTCCACGAATGGACCGGAAAATTAACAAAAGGTTGCCCTTAAGTTACTTGGTTCTCTTTTTTTTTGCAAATTTAATGGGATATTTGCTTTGTTGGGTAGTTCTTGTTGTTGGTAGTGGTGGTGTACCATATTGTTGTTATGTTATATTATTATGCAAACAATTTATTAATTTAATAGCTTGTACAGTACAGTTCGGGTCGAGCACCTCACCTAACTCAACTCACTCATCATCACTTCAATTCACTCTTGATGAGTAATTCCAGCCAACAATGCAACAACACAGCTCAACAATGGACAGGTCAGTCTTCTTCTTCTTCTTCTTCGATAACAATGAATGATGAATATAAGAGAGTTTTGCTCTTCTTTTTCCTCTTTTAAAAGAATTATGATGATGATAATGGTTTTATAGTGATGATGATGATGATGATGATTATCATTAAGATTATATTTATTACCATTATGATTATCATTATTATGAGTTTTATGAGAAGAAAACAATGCCATCAAATAAATTCGGACTTCACGGTTTCATATCATATCAAAGAAGGAAGGAAGTTACATACAACAAGTTAGTTATATGGCTTGTTCACTCATTTGCCAACTTTTTTGAGGAAGGAAGGAAAAGTCAAGAAAAAACAATGGAGAGAAGATCATCACAACCACCACTGAATTCTGACTGACTGCTTTCACGCACGCATTATCATCATTTCACATTCCCTTTGTTTTTTTGATGATATCAGGAGTGCTACTTACTACATAGGTTAGTAATTGTTGCACGAGGGAGACAACTTTTAGTTGGATTGCATTCGTGTAATGTCCTCTTAAACGAATAATGCAATATTCGCATCACAAGGAAAGAAAGTGGAAGGAAGGAAAAAGGAAGGATGGACAACAATGCGCAATGCAATCCATGCAATCCAACTCGCATATGTATAAATAAACGAGAGAGGTCATTTCTTATTATGGCAAACTTACTAAACCGCATAATTTATTGTGACGTGTTGTCTCCTCTTCATGTGTCATGTGTCACATTATAGAATGAAGGAACTATGATAAAAGCAGCAGCAGTGGCAGGAAAATAAGTCCAAGTCACGGAAAGAGGAAGCCAAGCCACAACATAACAAAACAAGGCGTCAAGTGAAGAATAAGATGATCTTTTTGGAATTTTATTATTATTAACCGCACATGCATACATACATATACAGTTGTTGGTTTGGTTTGGTGTGATCTAATAGTAATAATGATTGTTTGTGTATTTAGACAGGTTTGTTCCCACACGGACAATTGTGAACAGTTTTACAACGACAGGAATGAGAAGCATTTGCATGATAACGAAAAAATGCATACACAAATTTACACGTCTTTTTGATTTTTTGACCCCAACTTATCAAATTTGCGTTAAATTGTCAGATTTTCTCCTTCCGACAGAATAATATGACCACATAACATTACATTATTACTAATATTGTCATTATCACTCACACTTGTCAATTCATCAATACATCATTCATTTACTTTACTTATTATGGAGAGAGAGAGAGAGGATGAACCCTAACCAATAACTGCTTAACTTTTAACACTTTTACCCTTCGTGTAAAGTGGACATTGCAAAAAAAAGCGAACTTGTGCATAAATAAAAAAAACTGCATAACTTTACATTGCTCGAAGGATGCAACATTAAACAATGAAATCCCGTTGTTGTTGTTGTTGAATAAAAAGGAGAGAGAGAGAGAGATTCGATTAGGAAAATAAATACGTGTGTCCGTCCAATACAATTGCAATGCAGAAAAAACAGGCAGGGAAATAAATATACTACTACTAAATATATGCAAACTTGTGTACATATACTTGTTGTTCCTCAATTTGCGAGTTCTACTTCCCATTGAGAAGAACTGCAGAAATGAATACAATAATACGTATAATACGGATAATATGATGATTCTCATCCTGACTGACTGACTAACTCCTCTTCTCCTCAATAAATGAGAAAAGTGATGGCAAAGTTCAATAGGTATTCATTCCCTCCTCTTTCTTCTTTTGCAGAGCTTTTCCTATGCCCTCAATAATCTAAGCTAATCCATGTAGTACAGAGTAAAAAAAAGTCGTCGTATGTAATATGTATCATCATCATTATGCATTATTAGGTAATGATTTGTATACACTACGCATTATCGATGATGATGATAATAATGATGACGACCGACACGGATTTATTTGTTTTCTTATCTATTTCCCATGAATTTGAATTCCACCCATCATTTTAACCATAGCTTTTCTTTAAGAACAGGCGGAACTATCTGTCTAAGAAAATCGCATTTATAAAGTGTGATTGATTTCAAGATCGGACTCAATTTTTAAAAACTAGGATTTTTTAGGTACAAATTTGTATCGCATGAATTCTCAATTTTCTAAATATGATGCATGGAATAATTCGAACGTACCCAGTGACTGACTGACTGACTATTAGGTTTTGTTTTGTGATATTATTATTGTTATTATTTTATTTTACTTTCATGTTGACACATTTTTCCATCTCTTTGTATTGTAAAAATTGTGGTGTGGATGGATTGGTTGGATGGATGTGAGTATACAGTAAAATTAGTTGTGCTAAAACTACTACTATTTACTTCGAATGAATAGGCCCATGCACACAGAAGCATTATCTTGTCTCATTTGCAAGGATGATGATTTTGTTGTCATATTGCAATCTGAGGGTGATAAATGGATATTTGGGTGAAAATGGGACATATAATGATCTCATATTTACCAGACCCAAAAGTAAATGCACATAAAATTATTGTGTTTGTGGCTTCAATTATTTTAAGGTATTATTTCCAGGAGTTTGGCTTATCGGCGCATTTCTATTCATCCCACAACCAGCATAATATTTCCATAATTGCTAATTGATAAGAAATCTCAACTTTGCTTGAATGTGGAGTTGATACATAAACTAATTTTGAGTTTGAAAACTTCATAATTGTTATTTAGTGGCAATGTTTCAGTAACTTTCAGTCTTACGACCTTGCCCTTGTCAATTTTAGTTTATGGTGTGTCTTTGTGAAGGTGAGAATATTGAAGAGTAGATCAGTGTACTCGTATTTAACTAGATTCTGATATCAGAATGTCGAACGCTTCAAATACTTATTTTGTGCTATTTACAAATATTATAAAACTTAAATCCACAAGAAAATATACAAACTGAACGAAACACGACAAAATTAAAATGAATTGAATCAAAACAAAAGAAACAGGTCAGTATTTAAAGCAGCTTAAAAAATCACATGCCATTGTCTCAATTGTTCAACAGCCATTTTGGGAAAAGGATTCTCAAAACGAAAAACAGAATAACAAATTTTGTAAAGACGATTTATAACCGCATTTGAGTAATTCACCACCAGATTTTATGGTCATTGCCATAAACAAACATTGACACTGAATGACTTGTTTAGTTGGACTAGAAACAGCAGTCTTATCTAATATCGTGGGCTGGAGATGAGTGTGAAAATATGATCAATATGCAAATTGTTGCAAATGTATGCAAATATATTTTGTGTACATGCTAGATTTTAGAAGTCATTACTATTCCAACTACCGGAAGAAATAAATGGCATAATAATAATATTTTGTGCCCAACTTACCCGTTCGATCTCTAACTTGACTTTTAAAGAGGACGCATAACCCAGTCTCAAAATTGATCGCGAGACAAGACTGATTCAATTTGCATGCGTCAATACACTCTGCCAATTGGAGGGTGCCGGCTCTCGTTTCCAGAATATCTTGCGGTGAAGAGTACATCCAACCTGTCACCAACTCGAATGTCGCATCTTCCAGGGGACAATTGGACACGTCGTATTGACCACGCACGGATAATACTAGGCTAACAAGGAGAAGAAATAACACTGATGTAGACTGCTTGCTCCACATTTTGATGTATTGATTTATTGTGTTTGGGGCACTTTTGACACAATTTGAATTCTTAACTTAGCAAAATTTGTAAGTAATAATTATTTGTCATGTATTGTTGTATTATGCACCACGTCCACTCTCCACTCTCACTCACAACAGTATCAAAATTTTCGGAGGAGGACTATTTGATAAGACTTGTGCTTATGCCGAGCTACGTTCTCCGACTGAAAGATGAGATGAAAACCTTTTCGAAGTAAAAGACATCCGTCCACTATTTTCTAGGATTGGGAGAACAAGACTTGAAATTTCAAAGGTAATGCAACCAGGCAGTGCAATGCAATGCTACTAATATACGGATACGATGATATTCTACTACTACCCACCCTGACACAGGGACCAAATCCAATCCACCAAGAAAGCATGCACTCTAACTAACTAAACTACCTTACGATTCGAATCTAGTCGTAATGGTGGTAAAGTAACCATGTTAAGTTAAGTTGAGTTAAGTTAAGGTGCAAGTGATGTAATGGTCATGCAGAGACCAGAGATGCATGCAAATGACAAGCAGGCAGGTAAAAACAAGGTGTCGGTGTATAGTAGTAGTAAGTATCCGTGGTAGTTAGTGAGTGGGGTTTCTTGTCTTCTTCTCGCAAAAATAATATGCCGTAATCCCATCCATCCATCCATCCATCCTAAAGAAATAACAATGGATAACTTAGCTAGCTTATTCTTTTAAGCCTGAGGTACATACACAAACGGAACGGACCCACACTCGCCACTCGTCATGGGGATGATTGTTGCAAATAATAAATAAATAAATAGCAATGCAATGTGCAATGCAATCCCAACCAACCAGTCAACATTCTTGAACTTGTATGCTCCTACTAAACTAAACTTGTATACTTGAACCCATTCGCACACTTATTACTATTATCTTCCCGTCCATCCATCCATCCAACACAAACAACGTCAATAATGCCAATGTCAAGTCAAGTCAAATCCAATCTGTAAAATAATAAATAAATAAGTGGTAGTAGTAGTGGTTCAAAAAGTAATCGAATAAAATCAACGGATTATTTTCTGTAATCCAGTCCAATAATCCAATCCACCACCAACAACATCCTTGAATCAGAAAGAGGATGATATGATGATGAATCTATACAAAATAAAAAGATGAGTTATGGGGTAGTGAGTGAACAAGTGGTTTGGTTTGGCCATTTTTGATCCAGTTTTTTTTACACACACACTCAGCACAAACAATTCTTTTTAATTGCACTTAATCAATCAAGTTTTCAAGAGGATATTGTGTATGATTAAGGATCAAAACTGTATCAAGAGGAGGAGAAGAAGAAGACAACGGATTTTGCAGATTAAGTGTCAATTCTTCTTCTTCTTCTGCATTTTTCATGTCATCTCTTGATTTAATCTAGCCTAGTTTTTAAGTAGTTTCATATGGGAATAGAAATGATGATGATCATGATAATATGCTGATGATGATTAATAATAATTGTAATTATGAATTTGAATTACAAAAAGTTTGGAAGTAATAATAATATAAAGTATAATTGTGTCTGTCTTATTCCGAGTGAGGGGATTATTCATTAGTCCATACTGAAAACAAAACAATGGAAGCAATAATTAAGGCGAATTTGCTATATAAGTAAGATTTGCTGTAGGCTGTGTAGACGGTAGTTTGCGAATGAATGCGAATATATTATTATTATTATTGTTTCATAATGAGTTGAACAGACGAGATTTGGATGTGTATTAATATGACGAGTTGCAAATTGGAATTTGCATGGTTTATTTATTTATTAGATGTGAAATAAGTTCGTATTTTGCTCAAGTAGGAAGCTGTTTGCGTATACTTGCTAAAAAGGTGGAAATAACGTTGTATTATTATTGCCTTAATTGATACAGAGATGCTTATGGGGATTGCAAATTCGAAGGAATTTTTGCACATGGTGGTGAGATGTTTTGACAAAATTAGTAAAAAATGAATGATTTTTACGTCATTATTAAATTTAAAAGAGAGCAATTAACTAAACTTTGGATAGGTCAAGGAGTGGTCTGATTTGATTTGGAAGTTGAAGTGCGCATTATTTGTATGCATTTTACTAACACCACCGATTTTGTGGTTATTATTACTGTCTTGTTATTGGGTTCGTTGAGTTGTATCAATTAAATGTCAAACATCATATAGATTACATTCATAAATTTTGGGTGGTACTTGAGTCAACGAATTATGATTATGACATTTTGTACAAATATGATGAAATATGCACCTCCACTCCACTTAACAGTCATTAATAAGTACTGATTGACATTATTATTATCAGTATTATAATGTGTCATCAATTTATTGCTTGCTGCTAGTATTTGTGCTTACTTTTAGCCGGGGATAGTCTCACTTTCTTATAGTTTTCCAGAATTCACAGGATATTGATAACAAATTATGATTTTTGTGTTATTGAACTCGACAAGTAAATGCATTTCTTAAAACAATTAAATTGCTGAGCAAAGTGGAAAAGAAAGCAAATTAAAAATGTAAATCAAACTTTTCTTAATTGATAAATATCCATGCATTAATCGAATGTCCAGCAGAAGTTCAAAGGCAGATTCATGAATGAGCTTAGTATTTAAGGAACTAATTTCTTCCAGTTGCACATCACATCATTAACTAATAACTAGCATTGCTATTAGACTTGTTAGTGTTATTACCTTTTCTTCAAAGATTTAATATTCACTTCGAATCGAAATGCATCTCACATTTCTTTCCCTTGTTGCATATTCACTTCTCCGAGTTTTAGTGGACACCGGGTAAGCAAATTCTCTCACACTGAATGCGTTTCGCATTCAGTGTTCGTGATTTTACCCGGTTTTACATTTCATATTATTATATATTTAGAGAAGAGGGCATCATCACAAAAGATGGAGATGGACTGTCATCCAGGGAGTCGCATCTTCATGGACCAAGGAATGGGTGGGCTGGTCGTGATGATCGTGAAACTGAACACTTGTAAGGTTTATTTCTCCTGTTGCAAAAATATTTGTGCAAAAATATTTGCAATTTCGTATACATATGTAATTGAATTTAATTGTACTATAATTGCAGCCCCCACCCTGGATCAGCTCATTTGATGGGAAGAACACCGGGACAATCTTGCACTGAAAAATCAGGGGCTGGTCTTTGGAACGATATTTGCGGAGATTGCGATAAGGGTGCATTTTGCATGATACAATCCGACGGACCCGACAAGGATAGAGTGGTTTGTATTGAATGCAGCAATCAAAATAGTTGTCGTGGGTGTGGAAAATATGAGTAAGTCAAATCCACCCACAATTCCCTAATTTTATTAGCCTCTAAATTAAGCTATTTTTTTCTTAATTAAAAAAATGATCCAATGTATAAAATCTGGAAATAAAAAACAATTTGAGAATAATTAACCTTGATTATTAGAAATAAAATCTGGAGAATTAAACCGCATTTACATCAACAATTATGCAATATCCACTATTCATGCAAATTCATGCTCATGCACTCCTTTTGCATTTATATCACACATCAAAACCACTTATTCACACAGAAATGTTAAGAAGCAAAAAAAAACAGTTATTTAAATGGTTATTGGTTCTGGTTTGATTTGCTTACGTGACAATTTTTATTTTACAGGACTTCTTCCACTTGATTTGATTTTATGATTTTCAAGAAAGAAATGCCATCCTCGTCCACCCTTCCAACCATCCATCCCAGCCAATTAAGATGAATTTATAAGGATGCAGTCTCATGAAATAATAAGAATAAATAAGCCATTAAATCAAAGTGTAAATAAACCCTCTTAAATATTTGATTTTATTTCTCCTCCCCGTGAAAACAGGAATCATAAAATAAAAGATGCATGCATGCATCATATGCACTAAAAAAAAAGAAGAAAGACCAAGTTCATCCCGACTGACTAGGTGACAACAATTGTGACCTAATGAACGGAGGTGGATTGGATTTGTGCATGCTTAATACAAATACCACCATAATATGTAGCACCATCCTTGCCAGTCATTTCAAGTCAATGCCTTTTAATTGGCATTTATCATCATCACATTTATTTATTAACAGTAAAAAAGAATTTACCAACCAACCACGACAAAACAACAATAATAAAATAAAATAAAATAAAATAAAACAAGGCGACGACGGAAATCAATGCACTCAGTCAGTCAGTCGTCATTCATTCATAATAATTATTATTTAACGTGTCGTTTTATAATATGCATAACCCTCTCTTATCCTGTCGTTATTCAATGCAATTCAACACAGATGTAAATAATGGTGTTATCGATGTCACCAACCATGCAACCATTTATTGAAGGGTGTGGGACAGCTAGTATAATGATATGCATGGATTTCGTGTGAATTTTGTCATGTAATAATGTGCTAACCTTATCCAACAACTAACTAAACTACTTGTTCCGGACGGGACAGGCACATGCATAATAAATCGGTTGGTGACTGACTAAGGATAAGTGAGTTGGTTGAATAAGAATTATGCATGCATGCCTTTTTATAACAACTTATTTATTTAGCAAGCAAGCCAGTTAAGTAAGTAAGTAAGTAAGCAGGGAGGTGAGGTGATAGCTTCTTCTTTTTACCGCTATGTTATGTTATACAGAGAAAGATGTATTTATAATATATAGAAATAGCAGCAATAAAGATATCTGAAATTCGTAATGGACCAGACCGAACGAAACCGGTGATGTGGTTGTATTATCTGTAATTCATGTTTGATAAGAGAAATATAAGAAAGAAATCGCAATGCATGCAAATATATGTAATCATGATCGTGAGATCAATGCATGTATGGATGCTGTGTTGCTATTCTTTTCTTTTTTTTCCTGCTTAATTCATTGCTTATTATTGAATATCATTATTTATTTACCTTATCTGTCTGATTTCTTTATCTCTAATTAATTAATTAATTCCTTCTTCATCACGCATTCGTTCATCTCCTCCTGTTCCACAATTTTTGTGTAAGTTTGTTTGCATACTGTACTGAACTGACTGGTCAAGTATGGATTAAGTTATATCATGTAAAAATGTCTTTCATTTTCACGTAAATTATCCTAAAAATCCGAACTTGTAACTTATGGGGAGATGTTGTGTAGTTGTGACTTCAAAATAATGTGACAATTAGTTAGAATGAAAAATTGATATATTTGCTATTTAATTAGGAAAAAAGACGGGGTAATTTATGATGACTCTTTATATCTAGTGAGTCAGGTGAACCCTTGATTTACAATTGCAATCCGGAAATTAAAAGAATTTGCAAAACTGTGAGCTTTATTTTATTTATTTATTTATTAGCTTGTTTTGTTTTTTTCTTGTACATACATACGCGACGATTGAATGGAATTGATGTTACGTATGTTTTCATCTCTTTTCTTCAAATTGTGTAAAAAAGAAGGTGTTATGTGTTTTTTTATATATTGTGTATATCTGTGTACTTGTGGTTTTTGGTTCTTTCATTATTCTCCTTCTTTTCAAAAAGCGCTTCTGAATTGAATCGACTTGCTTTTTTTCTTTTATAATAATTATCACCCAGGGAAGAAGAAGCAAAGCAAGCAGGTGTGTGTGTGTGTTATGAATTATGTAAGAAAAAATCTTTTGGTTGCATTTGATTTCATATTTGAAGATGTTGTTCTGTTCTGTTTTTGGGGAAAAGTATTTCTTTTTCTGACCCAGAAAATGAAATCCTTACGCCCAAAGAAGAAATGAAGCTAATGATGGCCATTTATTTTGTTGAGGTTGATCATAATTATTACCTTACTTTGCTTTACTTTACTTGGTCAAATAGAAAAGGTTGTGTGTATTATAAAATAAAGGAAGTCATCGTCATAGTCATCATCGTCGTCGTCTTGGTCAGTTCTTCTTCTTGTTGTTGTTGCAAATATAATATTTATTGTACATATTATGTATGTGCAATGTATACACACATAGCGGTTGGATTTCATTCCAATCCAACCAAACCACCAAGACCTACTACCCTCCTGCTTGACCCCGGCCGTGGTGGTGGTGGTGTGGTGGTTTAAAAAACCAGATTCTTTGAGACAAACACATTCAGTCAGTCTCTTTTTTAAATGGTTGATCAAAAGGCCATGTACATATCTTGGGAGGAGGGTCGGGTGGGATGATGATGAGAGACGGACAACAAGTCACTGCAGGCAATGAAATAAGTAATAATGCGAGATAAGTTGAACCAATATTCAATTCAATGTGTCCAACTTTATGTAATAATTTTATGTCTTGTCGTCCTCTTGTCAGGTAACTTCTTGGGTTCCTCTCTCTCTCTTTTTCTTTCTGTCATTAATTTCATCTCCTGATGCTGCTTACTTACACTACACTGACTGCATTACTTATTTGCCCAAAAGTTCAACTTGTCCGACAAGACAAGAAGACATCATCATGCATATTGCGGAATTATTATATGCACACATGATAATAATTTTGCCTTGTAGCAATTCCATAAAAGTAAAAGAACGAGTTTATGCGTATGTGTATATCGCTTAATTCTTAACTTTAACTTTTGTTTGACTCATATCTTAATCTTAATAATCGTTATCATCATCAACTATCCATCCATCCATACTGATATCGGAACTTGGTTAAAAGGGCTGACTAAAAGGTTGGGTGCTTCATTTCATATTCATGTGGGAAATCATCATTCTGAGATGAAACGAAATTGGTGGTGTGGGTCGATGGGACAAGAAGAACGCATATTACCCGTTTCCTTTATAATTCTTTATGCATTGCTCACCTTTCCCATCTTTCCTCTTCTGAAAATATGGAGCACTTTACTTTAGTCGAGTCAGTCGCATCACATATCACATCATGCACAAGCGTAATATGTATAAAATAATACACAATCTCATCTTTCCTCTTCTTCCTGAGAAACCTGTGGCTTCATTTCATTTCTCCGCACCCATGAAATACTAGAACAAGTCCAATTCTTCTTCCACCTTGCAGAAATCTCGCAATAAGTCAAGCACCACACGTAGCAGTTGGTTGGTTATTGGTTACCTTTGCCCATTCCATTAGCATTCATTACAAATTATACGTAATATCAGTAATAATGTAAACACGGAATCCATTCCTCACTAAATTTTACAGAACGGAATAAAAAATCATTATTCTTTCTTTCCTGTTCTTTCCGTGGTAATATTATTATCTCATAAACTTGTATAAATTATGGAATACCGTAAGAAAAGGGGAAGGATGAGGAAATCTGACTCACTCAAATTTCTCGGTGTAAACAAATTGGGTAGAATAATGCAAAATTCTGCAACATAATATAATATATAAGCAAGAGACTCATTAGTTATCAGTGGTGGTCTCTGATTTTGAAATGCTCTTTAGTGCTGGTCGTGGTCTATCTGGTCATGCTGTTCATCATTCATTTACACTTTGAACCTCAAAAAGCTTAGATGAGTTATGAGATGACGAAGAATAATGAGTAAAAACTATTTTAGCGGTAAATCAGATAAGATGATAATGAAGGAGACGAAGACGACGATGACCATTCGACGATGAGAGAAGGTACAAGTGTGGATTGTGGGTTCTTTTACTTAATAAGAAATTAAGAGGGGAGGGAACAAAGATTGCATTTATTACACATTTATTTATTTATTGTGAATTGGGGCAAACAAGAAGAGGCTCACCTTTGGCCCTGACCAGGCGGTGGTGTCAGTGTCAAAGGTCGCGTCCCCACCATTTCATTCTATCCCAAAAAGGAGGAAAAAGGTACCGGTTTCAAAATTTCAATAGGATCCGACTCTGACTGAGCTTGTATGTACCTATTATGTATACGGAAAGAAAGAGGGAATATAATTAATGAAGTTTGCTTGGTTGGATTGGATGGATGGATAGAAAGAAGATAAACCTAAAGACAGGCACAATCATCATATTTCTCTGATTTATTACAACTTTTTGTTTACAGTTAGTTAAAAGTAAAGTTTAAACCAATGTTAAAAGAATGAAATGAAAAGGTAAATGGGTAAATAGATGGATGGATGGATAATGTGGTTTGGTTTTTAAATTAACCGAAATCATCATTATCATTATTTTATTACAGAATTAAGGATATGAAGTTTTGCCAATTATTTTTGCGACATAATTGTGCAATTACGTATCCTTTCCTTTATTCTTTCCTTTTAGATTTTGTCTAGTTTAGCATGTTTGTATTGCCGCAAGTCAAGTAAACTAAACTACATAGTACAAAGTGGAATCATTTTCATGTTTTTAAAAAAGTGCTATTATTCTGCATGAAATGAAATGAAATTCATCCTGACTTGATGATGATATGATGATACTGAATAATACTGATCGATCGTGTGTCGACGTTATGCATTCACATTATTCACTAACACCTCCATTCCACTTATATTACTTGTTTGATCCGCATGTTATTCGTAATTTGGTAATTACCTTAAAAATGCGATTTGCATTGCAAACAAAACATCAAAACAAGGAAGAAAAGAAGTCATCATTTTGTACCCACCATGAACGCCATATGCTAAGCTGGGCTTGGAATATTGATAGAATGATCCTCTCACCGATTCATACACAAAATTCGCATTCTTTGTTATTAGAGTCCAGTTTTGTCTTAATTTTACTATTTCGGATTGAGTATTATTATGCAATAATGCAAAATAGGACCGAAGAGAATGACAAGCGGTGCTCATACAAATGATGACTATGTACATGACGGCGGACGGACGCGGACGGACCACACAACTCCGCAGGGGACAAGAATAATCAAGAGCATTGATCTTCTTTTTATAAGAAATACAAATTCCACCGTACACTCTGAATTATCTCCATTCCATTCCACTTCCTAAATAAATCCAACCAAACTTCCTTCCTTCCTGAATCATGATACCAACACATTTGGAGAATTCCCGTTTCAAAAAGGAAACCCCACTGCAAGTCCACCACCACACCACTTAAATATCTTGCTTAAATATGTACAACACCCCACGGAGCGTTCCGAATTCAATCTCTCTTCTTTTTAATACGAGTCGAATTATTATGCATGCATATCATTATTCATCTTGTAAGTTCGTCATGCAATGCAAATACTTATTATTCTACAATAAAAACGAACCAATAAGCAAGTATATCATATTTCTATTCCGAAGACAAAGGAATTTGTAAGGTTTCTGAAGTTTTGTATATGTGATACATTTTTGCAAGTATGCGATTGATGCAAATATGTTTTTGCAGTGTTTCAATTCAACATCAATCTATCTGCATTCTACATCTGCATACCTCTCCAGCTTCACTCAAGCATACACGGCGTATTGCGAATCGCGATTGCCTGGATTGACTGACACTGACATAATAATATTTGCAATACATATATTTTGTGCACAATATTGTGATGATGCTGATGCTAAAATGATGGTCTGGATGTGATGGTGGTGGTGGTGGTGGCTGGAAAAAGACTCTCGCGCTGGTAGATTCGGGTGAACAGCACATGGATGGATCTGCTGGTTGGATTTTTGGGCAGTTCTGCTTCTGTTCTCGGCAAAAAAGCAGGTACACACACAACACCATCATAATACCACCAGCAGCTAATATACAATACATTCTTAATATAAGAAAGATGAAATAAAAAATAAATAAAGGCGCTTATCATCAAGACAAAATCCAGAACGAGAGCTTATCATATACATACATTTGTCTTTGATCTTCCCTTTTCCAGCCAGTTCCAGTTTACCGGCGACTACTGGAAGGAAGGATAAGAAGAAGAATTATTTACCCGGTTGTGGGTGGGTGTGGACCGTGTGTGGAGTGATAGAATAATAGAATAATAATAACAATAATAACAATAATAATAATAATAATAGCAAAATGGATGAACTATTAACTATGAACTGAAGCAGATGACGAATAATTGAGACGACGACACGACTGACGGACGGTGAGAGTTGTTGGAGTGTGGCGTGGATGATATGTATGTGTGTCGTATTCAAAGAAGAAGAAGAAGGGTGCAGTAAAAAAGAAGAAGTTGCTACCAACCAGCCAGTAGTGAAAGGAAAAGGTGAGTTAATCTTTGATTATTTTAATAAATAAATAAATATTAATTATATATTAATAAGTAAATAGGAAGAAAAATCAATAATTAGGATGGTAAAAAACAAACAATGGTGAGGGTCGGCTATTTATAAAGGGACCAAGTCATTTAACATTTGGTTGGTTTAGCGTTTGTGTGAATTGTAGAATTTAATTATTGAAGTTTGAAGTTCTACTATTATTTAATTTATTATGTAATAAGAAGTCATCTCCTTAAATCATCATCAGGTAGATAACTATTTGATTGATAATCATACACAATACATAAATGACAAATAATAGTTTAACAATCAACTCACAATGCACAGTACTAACACCACGGAATCCGAAACTAGGCTATGCGGGCAGAAGCTGATAAAATTGATTATATTTTTGCCAAGGTTTAATTTAAAAGGATTTGGGACAATTCAGTTACATGGCTGAGTAGTAAGTAAAGCAAAGTAAAGTTAATAATCATCATGACCATCATCATTCTGGAGGATTTCTCTCCTTTATTATTGTTATTATAATAGGTGGAAGTAGAAGTGGAAGGAAAGTGGGAATGAAGTGGCATGCTAATTAATTCCTACTCAAAAGTAAGTAAAGTCTAAGCTGACAGGATTAGCATTCATTATCTGGAGTGGATGAGTGCAATTAGAAATTATGCTCCATCCAGAAAAGAGAGAGAGAGAGTCCCTTCCTTCCTTCCACTTCATTCCTTCTTTTCATTCTAGATATTATTTTGTTAGTTAGTTTAATAGGTCATTTATTAGCAGAGATCGAGGTAAGGTGACGGGCGGGGCGGGTGATGATGATGATGATGTTGATAAGAATGGGAGAAAAGGGTTAAAAATAATACGTGTGGAGTGGACACATCATGATAAATGGGGACAGTGAACGAAAGAATGGTGGTTGGTAGTAGCATAGCATATCCCACACATTACCTTCCCAACCGACCAACCAATCGACCTACCCACCTAAGTCAAGGCCGCATCTTTCTTTTGTGCATGTTTTCCTTTTTGAGTATAAAACTTGTGGTGTGGTCCCTTTTGGTGAAAGCGAGTAAAGAAAAGTAAGTGGATTGGATTCGATTGGATGGGATCGGGTGGTGGTGGAGTATTCTTGTTTGTGTCATGTGTATTTACTTACACAAATAGGTATTTAGTTAGGAAGGAGGAGGAGGCTGCTTTCTCTTTTTTCTTTCTTTCACTCTCCTTCATCCATCCAATCCAACCCTGTGCATGGCTGGTTGGTTGGTTGGTTGTTGATGTGCGGTGGGTACAGAAAAGCAGTGAAAGCAAGTCCGGACCAGACCATGCAGTAAGTGAAAGCTGATCTTGCTCGGACTTGGTCGGCAGGAATGCGATATGCGATGGAAAGAGAGAGAGAGAGAGGAGAAAGTAGAGAGCTAAAATTAATCTCTAGCTCTGTTGGTGGTGGTGGTGGTGGTGGGAGACTCTGGGGAAAGTATCCACAAGAAGGAGGAGGAGGAGGAGGGAGGATCGGATGGTGTAAAACTAAGTCTGTAAGTGGTTAGTCTTTTCCTATGCTTAGCTCAGCTTAGCTCAGTATGAATTGCGGGAATGAATGTGACGTATGTGTCATGATGATGGTTGGTGGTGGTAGTGGTGATGAGAGAAGGGAATTGGAGTGAGCGAGCGAGGGAGTGAAGGAGTGTAGTAGGAGAAAGTCGGGGAATTGCATGGACGGAAAGTTATGCTCCATAAGCAGCAGCAGGCGACGACCAACCAAGGAGAAAGAAAGAAAGAGAGAGAGAGAGATTATCGTAGTGTGTGTAGTATCGTATCTCGTAGTAGTACTGCTGGTAGTATTATGGACGGGTGGTTGCATGGTTGGTATGGTATGCAATGCCTGGGTCGGAGGAGTATAGAGACCACTTTAGCGTACTTTCCTTTTAGCCTCATGGTCTGGCCTGGCTGGCCTTTGTAAAGAAAGAGAAAAGCGACCGAATTGCATGCGCCGATCGATGTTAAAGTACGGAGGAAGAAATTGGCACGGTCGCTATGTACAGCATCACCCACTACTTACTACACTACACCAACACCACCAGACTAGACCACACCACACACACTACTACTACTACACCACCCTCATCATACATCCTCCTCTTACATTTGCGAATATAAGGAGGAAGGGTTGGTTGTTGGTTGGTTTGATTCGGGATACCAAAATCATCGATCCACCAAATCCATCCATGGATGGGATGGAGGCCAACCTGAAGAATTTCTCCATGAAGAAAGGAAAGGAAAGGAAGGCAGGCCAGTAGGAAAGTTGAACTATTTTGCTAATCACAAATGAGAGGGGATCGACGGCTACTTTCTTCTTCCTCCTCTCTCCAACTACTATTCTTATTCTCTTCTACTTCTTCTTCTACTTTCACTCTGTCCTCATTCGTATAATAATAAGATCGTGCTGTTGCCCCATTGTTCTAATTCCAGTCCATATATAGTGTAGGTTGTAAATAAGGTGGAGGGAGAAAGTGGTGGTGGTGGTGAAAGTCAGGGGGACGGGAAGGTCACAGTCACAGTGGAAATTATGGAGCCAAGAAAAGAAAGTTAGAAATAAGAAAGAAAGGGGAAAGGTTACGAGTGAAATGAAATGAGTAAGTGAGCTGATTGACCTAGAGACGATACGATATGATACACCCACTCGTCTAGTCAATCCACATTGCATTTCATGCTTTCTTGGTGATTGGATTACGATTTGCAGTTGATAGTTGGTGGGTGAACTGAAGGGTGAAAGTTGAGGAAGGAGAGTGGGTGTGGGTGTAGGTGTAATATTTACCAACCAAAAAGAAAGAACTCGGACAAGTGTTTTCGTGTAGTGCAATGAATTGCTTTTGTTGTAAAATTGCATAATTTTATCTACACGCACACACCACACACACGAGACAGTAGTTTTTAATCATCTGCATCTCTGTCGTCTGCCTGCAATAATAATAATAATATCTCGATATTGGATACATTCGTCTCTTTTTTTGGATTGGATAATGTAAGTCTTCCCGTTTCGTTTTTCATCTTTTTTTAATATGAGTATACGATCAGAGAAGAGCCATTTTTGCAGCTTCCCTATATCTATTTTCATTTTCTTTTCTTTCGAGTAAGATTCAATTCAATTCTTCTCCTCCTTCTAAAAGTGCATACAACAAGCCAGAATAGCAGCAGGGATAAAATGATGATGGGTAAGCCCAAACCCAACCAAAAATATCTTCAAGACGGACTAATTTTAGACCTTAGTATGGTCTTGGTTTATTGTCCAACTTTAGTTTCCGAGCTGAGTTTTAGTTTCACTGCTTGTTCTGTGTATGTGTTTATATATATACACACACTGTTTATTTTATGTCTACCATCATTTGTGCAATGTTCGTTCCGTCCTCTGCAATTCTATCAACTTCAACATAATGCATACATAATGTTCTGTTCTGCTAACTAAACTGGCTAAGTTAGTTAGTTAGTCAGTCAATCAGGAGGAGCAATTTCATTTTTATTGTATTATTATTATGATTACGACTTACTACCTACGTAACCTACCTATGCTATATATTTACGCGGTTAGTTAGATAGTTAAGTTTAAAGTTAGCTATGTATGTAGCTACTGACTGACTGATTTGACTATCTTTTTGTCCGGGTGCTCTGCTTGCTGCCGTCATGGATAATGACACTACTATGTATTAAACTTAATTAAATGGATCATTGGTTTATGGTAACTCAACTTACTTGACTTCACTGATGGTGATGATGATATGAATATATAATATGCATGCAAGTCAGGCATGGATGGATGCAATGAGGAGTTATTTATTATTATTCTCATAGTTCTGTCTCCGGTGTGGTGTGGTAGTAGTAGTGTCATTATTCCAGAACCAACAAAAACCGCATGTAGTATGTATTTTGTGTCTGACTGACTGGGACACACACTGATTCATTGTTGTTTACTTGAATAAGTTCTTTAATTTAGTTTAGTTTAATGTAGTAGTGTGGGTTGTACCCAAATTTCTTCTTTCCCTAGTTTAATGACAGGAGAGTTTGACGTATGCAGTTTAGTTTTTTTCATGGTGTCATCCCAACTTTTTCACGCATGCAAGACACAACTACTACCTCAAAACTCGGCGAGTCATTAAACTAACCAACAAAACTGACTGACTGTGAATAATTTAGTTAGGAATAGTTTGATTTGAGTAAGTTTTATGTGGAAGGGGAATACATTTTTAATTATTAGGATATTTATGTAATTAAAAATGGATCATTTTGTATTAAATTTGCTATTTCTTTTGTATTTTCTAGGTGGTCCCAACTTTCCTCTTCATGGTGTCGCCCCAGTATTTAAGTTAAGAGTGCAGTCGAGCCCAGTCCTGGTCGGACCCTACTCTACTACGACCCTCCCTCAGCTGTCCTTCAAGTCTCATCTTTCATCCGGGTGGTGTCAATAGCCTAGAGCTACCACCAGGATCATCAGGATGGCGAGTGATGAAGGGATGCCCTCCCAATTTGGGATTGGTCTCGGGGATCTCCGAGATCTTATGGAGATTCGTGGAATTGAAGCACAAGAAAAGGTGGCAGAGGTGGGAGGTACGCACGAAATATGTCGGAGACTGGCTTCTTCCCCAATCAATGGTGAGTTTGCCTGCATGCATTATATATGAATAGAGTGGGTGTGGTTCATACCGAAATAATAATGTCCTGGTCTATTTTTCTAGGCTTAACTGGAACTAAGGCTGACCTGGAACTCCGTCGTCAGGTCTTTGGTGCCAACGTGATTCCACCCAAACCTCCTAAAACCTTTTTGATGTTAATGTGGGAAGCGATACAAGACGTGACCCTGATAATTCTTGAAGTAGCCGCCGTAGTTTCCTTAATACTTTGGTTAGTAACTAAATACAGTGCAGGGGATGATCATGAAGATGAGGATGACGATGCACACGGGTGGATTGATAGTGTAGCCATTCTTGTCTCTGTCGCCGTAGTAGTACTGGTTACTGCATTTAATGATTACACAAAAGAGAGACAGTTTAGAGGATTGCAGAGTCGGATTGAGGGTGAACATAACTTTTGTGTCATACGAGGAGGAGAAGTCAGACAAATTCCGGTCAGCGAAATTGTCGTAGGTGACATTTGTCAGGTAGATAAATAAATAAATGAATTGCGACGGTTGTGTTGGGTTGAGTTCAAGCTAAAGCATTATTTCTACCCTCAGATAAAATACGGAGACCTTTTACCCGCGGACGGTATCCTACTTCAAAGTAATGACTTGAAAATAGACGAATCCTCCCTCACTGGAGAATCTGATCACGTAAAAAAGAGTGAGAACACGGATCCCATGGTGTTATCGGGTACTCACGTAATGGAAGGCAGTGGTAAGATTGTGGTAACCGCGGTCGGGATCAATTCTCAATCCGGGATCATTTTTGCCCTGCTTGGTGCTGCCGCGGAAGAGACGCAGAAGGAAAAGCCCAAAAAGAACAAAGGTATCATTCCCTCCCTCTTCTTCTCTTCATCTAGATTTAGCAGTGGTACTTATTTTATTATTCTTTCTCTTCCTTTCCTCCTGGAGTAGAACCTGTCAAACAAGAAATACCCATGGTCATGAAACGGGATGAAGAGGCGGGGATGCGACCGGTAATTTCTAATAGTCATGCTGCCGTGAGGGATGGACGACCACCCCCAATTCCGGAAGAGGTTCCCGTTCCTAAGGAGAAAGTAGAGGACAAAGGACATGAAAAGAGTGTGCTACAAGCTAAACTTACCAAGTTGGCAATCCAGATTGGTTATGCCGGTAAGTTCAAAGGGAGAAAGGAAGTTTTTTTTGTAAGGGATTAGTAATATATAAATGTTGTGTGTTTTTTGAACAGGTACTGCCATCGCCGTGCTCACAGTGGTCATTATGTTCGTCCGGTTTAGTGTTTTCACATATGTCATCAATGGAAAAGAATGGCATATTAAGGATGCTCAGAAATTCGTCACTTTCATCATTACTGGTATTACGGTGTTGGTTGTGGCTGTACCGGAAGGGTTGCCCTTGGCGGTCACGCTATCCTTGGCCTATTCTGTTAAGGTGAGGGGATTTTTATTTATATTGTCATTTTTTATTATTTAATCAACTATATAATTGATAATTTATAGAAAATGATGAAAGACAACAATCTCGTACGACATTTGGACGCTTGTGAAACTATGGGAAATGCCACCGCTATTTGTTCTGATAAAACTGGTACTTTAACAACTAACAGGTACACGAGAATAATTAAAGGAATTTGCTTGAATTAATTAACTGCGAATATAACCATTAATTTGTAATTTTCCTTACAGAATGACAGTGGTTCAATCCTACGTTTGTGCAAATCAACGCAAAACCACACCAAACTATAGCGACTTACCTCCCCACGTGGCAGACGTGTTGGTTCACGCAATCGCCATAAACTGTGCATATACTTCACGAGTTTTGGTACTTAAATAAAGCAAATGCGCAAAAGAAATAGATAGCATGGTTGATAATTTGTGAATTAATTCATTGTCTTATCTGCAGCCCCCAGACAATCCAGGTGAACTTCCTAAACAAGTTGGAAACAAAACAGAGTGCGCACTTCTGGGCTATATTCGAGATATGGGCAAAGATTTTAACGCTATACGGGATCGCATCCCTGAAGAATCCTTCACTCGGGTTTACACATTCAATTCAGTGAGAAAGTCAATGAGCACCGTGATTCCCAGGACAGGTGGAGGCTATCGCTTATTTACGAAGGGTGCATCTGAAATGATATTAAAAAAGTAAGACTGCAATTCAGGAAATCAGTTTGGGTTCGGTTGATGCATGTTCTGCTCTGTTTTTAGATGTTCATACATTTTCGGAAAGGATGGTAAAATTGAAAAATTTCCCCGCGAGTCGCAAGATCGCTTAGTATCGGATGTTATTGAACCCATGGCGTGTGACGGGTTGAGAACAATTGCCGTGGCATACAAGGATTTCGTTCCACATAAAGCGGAAGAGAATGAAGTTTTGTCCGAGGGTGATCCAAATTGGGATGACGAAGACAATATTGTGAAGGATCTGACATGCCTTTGCATTGTGGGGATTGAGGATCCTGTCAGACCCGAAGTGAGTGCTGGCAATTTGTTAACAAAAGAATTGTGCTATAAGGTAAATGGATAGTGTCTAATTTGGGTGTGTTTTTTGCTGTTTTAGGTACCTGATGCAATCAAGAAATGTCAAAGGGCCGGAATCACAGTGCGAATGGTTACTGGAGATAACGTGAACACAGCTCGTTCCATTGCTCAGAAATGTGGGATTGTAAAACCTGGAGACGAATATTTAATTTTGGAAGGGAAAGAATTCAACGTAAGAATTCGCGACTCGAATGGGGAAGTTCAGCAGCACTTGATTGACAAGGTTTGGCCGAAATTAAGAGTTTTGGCGAGGTCTTCTCCCACAGACAAATATACGCTGGTCAAGGGAATTATTGACTCTAAGGTAAATAAATTGCGTACCAAATTCGAGTATAATTTGAAAATTACAATATTTATTGTGCATGGCAGGTGAACGAGAACCGTGAAGTGGTTGCTGTAACGGGTGATGGAACAAATGACGGTCCAGCATTGAAGAAAGCAGATGTCGGTTTTGCTATGGTAAGAAAATTAAGGATTCAAGATGGAAAATATTTATTGAATTAGAATCTAAGTTGAATTTCACGATCTTCTCCATTTTTAGGGCATCGCTGGAACGGACGTGGCCAAAGAAGCTTCTGATATTATTCTTACGGATGACAACTTTTCTTCAATTGTGAAGGCAGTTTTGTGGGGGCGAAATGTGTACGACAGCATTGCCAAGTTCCTCCAGTTTCAATTAACTGTGAACGTCGTTGCTGTGATTGTGGCCTTTATTGGTGCTTGTGCTGTGAGCAGTAGTCCCCTCAAGGTGAGCAAATGAGGAGAAGAAGGAGGCAGAGGGTGCAATACAACCTGGTCACATGTCTAAATGACATCAATTTCATTATTTCTACAGGCTGTGCAAATGCTGTGGGTGAACTTGATTATGGATACTTTGGCGTCCCTTGCCTTAGCTACTGAAATGCCTACTCCAGATCTTCTTTTGAGGTAAGATTGGGATTGGATTAGATTAAGCATATGGATTTAGAGATTAATGTGGTATTATTTGTTATTTTATTTTTCAGGAAACCATACGGCCGTACAAAACCCTTGATCTCTCGCACCATGATGAAAAATATTTTGGGCCAGGCCATTTATCAGCTCGTTGTAATCTTTTCTCTTCTATTTATTGGTAATTTTTTGAATAACTTATTTTAATAATGTAATTACTAACTAAATTAATTACTTTGTTCTTGCAGGAGATAAACTATTGGACATTGATAACGGTACTACTATCACGGAACCATCGACCCATATGACCATGATATTTAACACATTTGTGATGATGACTCTCTTCAATGAAATCAATGCGAGGAAAATTCACGGCCAGAGAAATGTATTCAAAGGAATCTTTACAAACCCGATCTTTTACGTCATCTGGATTCTCACTGCCGGTTTACAGGTGAGCATTCATCCATATTTCTGCACCATTAACTACTTTAATTACCATCACAATAAATTAATTGTTGTTTTATAGATTGTAATTGTCCAATGTGGTGGATTAGCCTTTTCAACTTATCCGCTACGATTGGAGGAATGGATGTGGTGCTTGGTATTTGGCGTCGGTGCTCTTATTTGGGGTCAAGTCGTCACCACCGTTCCGACACGTACTCTGCCCAAGTTGCTATCGTAAGTGTGATGAAGGAGGGGGACCAATATGATCAGAGAATATACTTATTAATATGGTTTTTGTTGTGCAGGTGGGGCCGTGGGCACCCCGAGCAATACACCGATGTCGTTCCTTTAGGTGAAGAAGGATATGACCCGGATGCCGAAAAGAGACGAAGTGCTGGTCAAATTCTGTGGATCCGGGGGTTGACCAGGTTGCAAACGCAGGTAGGTGTTTTTTAACAAAATAAGCGTAGATAGCAGCTTCAAAAGAATTATTGTGATTAAGTCAATAATACGATAAGACAAGATAAAATAGCCATAATAAGCTAGGGACTTCAAATCTATTCTTCCACATTTCGCGGATCTTATCTTGACGCGAATTACGAGATCTTTTTTTATAATATTTTTGTATCGGTGGCAGTCAAAAGTCAATCTAGTCTGACGGATAGCAAAGTAATTTGCCAAGAGTTTTTAACAAATATGCTGATCTCATAGGAAAGAAAGTACTTTTTTGCTGTTTTTTACTGGCAAGATTTTTTTGATATCTTAATCTTATCGAACTAATGAATAATATACTGACTACCACATTAAAACTAAATATTTCCGTTCATATTATAAATGTCGCAATAAAGCGAGCAGGGACAATAAGTAGGAAAAAGAAATATATATTTTGCGAAATTGTGACAATGTGCAAAATATAAGGAAAGAAGGAAAGAGATTCCTTATTAGATTAAGGTAATCATCATCATCATCATCATAATTTTTCATAAAAAAACTTGAATGACTTTACCTTTACCCTGAAACACCTTCTTTCTCTCCCAACCTGGTCGTATATATTTAACTCATGTTTCTCTTGTATATTTATTATTTCCACAATTTCATCTCATTATCCAAATCCATCCAATCAATCCACTAATCCATTAATAATCCATCCTTTGGTGGTTTGGTTTGGTTGTTTGGTTTATATTATATTTCATTTCATTTCATGTGATATTAATTTAATACATAAATTTGTTTCCCTCTTCTTTTTAATCTTCTTAATCTTTAACCGTAATCCAAATCTTTCTTGATCCACTAATCTGTTTTTGCATCATATCTTGTATTTATATATCTGGCACTTATTTCCTTACTTTCTCTTATAGAACATACCAATCATTCAATACCATCCATACCATATACCCACCCATACCATACCACATCTACCCTTACTGAATGTAACAAATCATGATTTTCATTATTTTTATTTCCACTTCTTCTTCTTCATCTCTCCTTGATTAAAAAACTGTTGTATACAAATCTTGTACTCTCTTCTTCTTCTATCAACATATTTATATATACCATATACGTGAGTGACTAACGTGTACTTTTCTCTACCCTGCTTTACTCATCCATGTACTTATACCTCTAATTTACTTATTATTATATATCTTTCTCTCCATCTTCACACCATATTATAAATAATTTTTTGTATAAAGGGAAGAAACACTTACGGAAAGTGTAACCAAATAGCAAACTGATATTCTTCCTTCGTAATGCAGTACAATATATTTATCAATTACCCGTCCTTCTAAATTGGATGGGGTGTATATATTTAGTAGTTATATACCATCTTAGCTAACTGGATTTGTTAGCGGCTGCTGCTGCTGCCACTGCCGTTGCAGGGTGAAAGTTAATCAATTGCCACACAGTAAAAAAAAAGCTTATCATTTTCTTCTACTGCCACCAGTAAATGATTTTGGTTGGTGGAATGGTGGAGCTAACAAGAACTTAGATTAGAATACCCTCGATCGGACGCAAGTGTAATTATTTTATCCAAACAAAACCTATCCACGCACAGGAAATGATCTGATATTGCTTTGCTTGACGCCTGCATTATTATTATATTTCTTCTAATATTATGCGAGTTGAATGCGAAATAAGTATCTTCTTTCTTAATTAGTGTAGTAGAATTGATTAGTATGGTGCACACAGAAATTATTGCATGCATGCAAATATACTAACTCTTATTACATCACATTACATTATTATAATAGTAATAATCTGAACTGAACTTTTTCTTCTTCTTCTTCTTCTTCTTGGATTGGACTGATCTCTGGTAAAACTGAGGCAATAATGGAATGGAAATGTATTATTATGGGTGAATATTGATTGATGATGAGGAGAAAGTGGTATTTAAATATCTATATATTCTATACCTGAATAGCCTATTATATTCTACACCTATCTATTTATGTAGGATGTATATATATATCTATATATATCTATTAGCTTAATATACAAACTTGGGCATATCATATGCCCGATAATGATTAATGGACTGAATTATCCGCATCCATCCAGTTGTGGTTGAATTGGGAAGACACATCTAAAGACTGACCCTTACTTGTTTATTATTGTTATTATTATTATACCTCACTTACCCTTACTTCTTCTTCTTAATTACTTCTTAATTAATCTGCACTCAACTGGAACGTGACGATGGTATGTTTATAATGTCTACCATAATGAATGTATGTAGGTCGCTGCGCTGCAATGAGAATTACTAAAAGTGACCTAACAACTTGTTATTGAACTGACACTGTGGGGTCATAGCATTATTCTGTGCTATCTATTTATATAAAATACCTATTAGATTTATTTATCTGTGTCAGATCATTCATCACTATATATTTACTCTTACCCTCTTGTGTAGTGTACTGTATCGTATTGTCCATTAGTAGTTTGTAAATAGTAGAACTCAACCCTGGTCTCGTAGTTAGTTATTTATTTATTAGTTGGTGTCATGTGTCAGTGTCATGTCAACCCCCTATTTTTACCCCCTGGCTCTCTCTCTCTATCTCTTTCTCTCTATATTTTTTCTATCTCTACTTGTGGAATGCCCCCTGACCCACCCTACCACCCTGCAGTAGTATTTACTTTATAATTTGGTTGATGATGATTCAGTTGGTTTGGATATGCCTCTTGACCCTATTGTCCGCGTAGGGATTTCTTGTTAGATTCACACGCTCTTCTTATTATTTAATAAAATAGGGGAATTATAGGGTTGTATAAAATTGTCAGAATATTATTAATTTGATATTCGGTTGTTTCATAACTTAAAATATCTGACATGCATTTTTTTAATTGATTCTGTACGTAGGCAGATGAATTTCTTCTTTTTGGTTGGTCAATTCATGTGTCATTTTATCAGGGTTTTGTGGGGATGTTGACTTTTTGGCGATAGATTTCACTAGATTAGACTCTATTAAGTTATTATTATGAAAGGAAAGGAAATATATATGAACACATAAAATGATTGTCTTCGTCTCTTCATCTCGTTCCAAAGTTGTGGTTGGTTTAGTAGTGTAAAGAAAAAAAACAGGTGTGGTTGGGTTGTGTGAATCCTTTCCTGATGCGTCTCTCTGCCAATATCCATTTTTTCAGTTGAGAGTGATAAGAGCATTCAAATCAACCCTGGAGGATATGGAAGAGAAAAGGTCGGTGCATAGTCTCCACAGTTTGCAAAGTTTGAGATCATCCCGGAGTCATCCTGGACCCAGACCACTCTCTGATATCTCTTATATTGATGAAGACCCTCTTAAAACACCATCCCCTTTGACCATTGACTCTACATCCACACGGACATCCGGAGGCAATCAACTCCTCCGTTTTGGTGCACTCTCTTCTTCTGGAGGGGATGATGTTAGGCGCAACGTCAGATGGACAAATACTGAAACACTGCCCTCAGCCAGGGGGACCACGACGGGGACAAGCAGCAGTAGTGCTACCACGCTCAGTCCCCATCGACACATTAGTCGCTCCTTACTACCCGAGTTGCCAAAGTTGGTGCATGAGACGAGCATTTAAGCAAATATGATCAAATCAAATATGAGACACGAACAAATTATAAGGAATATGAACTTACTACGACACACCTTCTCTGTACTCCTTTTCCTTGTATATCCTCCTCCACTACAGCTATATTATTACCATAAGTATATATACCATCACCACCAGATGAATAATTACAAATGTGTATTAATTATTATTGCCTCACAAACAAAAGTGTCTTCCTTAATTCTCTCTTCTATTCTTCTCTTCTCTTCTTTACCTATTTCTTCACATATTCACCCTTCATTTATATTTATATAATAATTCCTCCCTCTTCTTCTTCTCTTGTGCTCTTTTTTCCTTTCCATAATCAAATACTTTATTATTAAGCAAAAAGCAGATTTTAAATAGGAATAATGTGTAGTTATTGCAAAGGAAAGAAGGAAAGAAAGCATGAAAGACAAGCCTTAATAACTTATCAGTATTCCATGAAGGTATTATTATTATTATTGTTATCATATATAATCAGCCATTCTCATTAGTATCAGTACCCCTTGTTTGTACAAGGACAAATTACTATGAATCTTATCTATTACATGTGTATTAATTGCCTCAATCTCAGCCATAATCCCCCACTCCACTAAATTAATAAAACTTCAGTAGTAAAAGAAATAATTAGCAGACGGAGGAATCTCTTAACTAAAAACATCATCACTCAAAAACAGGGTATTATTCTCAAAGAAACTAATAACAGATATTACTGTCATAGGTAGTTAGTTGGTCACAGCCAGCACCTATACATACCTACCTTTATACCTATATATTCTTAATAAGTAATATACCTGATACGTGTCATCTTCATGTCTAGTGTATTTTCATTATTCGCAATAGTAGAATAACCAATTAATTACTACGTAAAATTCATAATAATAAAGTGTATCCTTTTTGTGTATGCAATTTATCCAAGCAATCCAATCTAATCCACCCTCATTGCGTGACGTCATTTGCACACACTTCTTCTTCTTCTTGTTCTATGTATAAATGACAAAAAGACATTGTTGTCGTTATTATATTACTTATATTCATTTTGTAATTTCTACCACCACTACCACCACCTCCTCCGTTTGCCAACCAACATATAACCAGCATTGTGTTCAGTCTTCCAGAGGTTTGGTCTCCATTATTATTATTAATATTATCTTCTTTCTCTTGAATGCTCTATATGTGCACTGTATGTAATTATTATTATTATTATTATTACTAATCCAACATCCTTCTGTTCTTCTTGGCTCTGGTGCTCCATTTTCACGCTTTTTGAACTGCTTTCTCTCTTCCTCTGTACTGTATTGCATTGTTGAATTGAGCTCACTTCACAAATGTAATTATTATTACATCAACCTTCCCACCTTGCAATAAACCATTTCAATACAAAAAGTCCACGAACATCACAATTATTTAGGGGAAAACAGGTATCTCTTCTTTCTCTTGTGATTTGTCCTCTCCTCTTTTTATTATTATAATTATTCTTACGTAAAACAGCATTCATTCATTCTTGCTCAAAGAATAATAATTATTATTATAAATCTTGTTAAATTGTCTTTGAAAACTTTGGGCACAAAAAAGAAGTAAATTTAAACCAAAACCAAAATACCAAATCAGAATTGAAAGAAACTATAAAACTAAACCTGCAACAATAATGGAAATGTATACGCTAATTTGTCTGATTAAACTATAATCTCTCTCTGGTTAAGAAATTATCAGAAGAAAACAGAATTAAGAATCGCCGTCGTCCTAACTTTACCAACTGACCATGTCAAAATCACACTTCTTTCAAATTGCGAAACCAATTAATTAATATTTGAATCCATAATTTATATACGATTGAGACGTGACACTTTTGAATTATATATTACACTACTGTGACCAATATTATCAACTCATTAATAGTGAGAGGAGTCTTATTTTGAACTGAGAAAGTTGCAAAAGACATACAGAAATTTCATAAACTTTTACTTTCACCATTGATAAGGATAGGATATAGGGAGTAAATTATACATATAGGAGTAATATATAGAGTGAGTATCATCTGTATATTAATAAATAAATAGCACTTTAAATAGGGAGTGGTAGAGAACCTGAATTATTTAAAAGAAGGCTATAAGAATGAACCCTCGAGAGTATTGATTAAAATGCATGCTTGTTTTTTCGCTGTGACTAATAATGAAGCGCTGGGTACTTACATACATATATTCAGCCTATATTGAATGTTCCTACCCTTTGTACAGAATGACTTAGAGTATATATAACTAACCCATTTTGCAGGTAGTCTTGCAATTTTTAATTAATTCTTCTTCTTGGCCTGCTATTGCAAGAACCAAAAGTAATTAGTAATTATTATTGTAGGAATAGTGATACCATTATTATAATTACAGTAATAATAATAATGATATAATTTAATGCTGATATAATGCGATGCTGCTACTGCTGCTTAAAAATGACAATTATCTATTCTGCTGGAATTTAGACATGAAATGAAATTGTTTCCTCTTCTCCTTTTTCTTATTATTCTTCTTCTTCTTCTAGAGCGACTTTCACATTTAAATTCTTGAGGAAAAGTACACTTTAGTTGTTACACTACTTAAATACATACATCATGCAAGTTTATTGGTCGTGTATATTACTGAAAAGTAAAAGCATTATCAAAAATGGTGAGCAGTTCTGTTTTACCTGGTCACATCACCCTCACCACCTAACCAACCAACCCCACTTGAATAGAAAATGCAGGAGTAGGACATACATAACAATTGATTGTTTCCTATTATCTTCTTTCAATCATTTATCTTTGGTGCAAAAATTCTTGTTTTTTTTTTATTTCTCTCCCGTGACTGCGAACCTATAATTGCATTGAAACTGAAATTTTATCAATTTAATTTAGCAGCATTTTAAATTTTTATTAAGTGCTGGATTGGTTGGTTATATAAATTGATTTCAAAGGCATCCTTATATGTATGTTTTCATTCATTACCCATCATTATTATTATTATATATCCTTGCATAATGAAGTATGTAGCAGTAATTTCATTATTATTATTATTCTCTTATATATGACCCATGTATGACCTCCTCATCCGCATCCTCCAACTTTCTCTCCCACTTTCACCCTCTCCTCCTTATTGACACATAAAAATGATCACACATCATCATGACCTTTGTACCCATACCCTCTTATCTATCTTAATACATAATAATAATAATAAAGAGAAAGAAATAAAAGCACCATACTATACATAATATAATATGAATAATATTAATAATAAATGAATAAATAAATACTAATCATGAACATTAATTAATGAAGAATGATCAATAAATGATATGATTGAGGTGTGTAGTGTGTGTATATGCATAAAAAATGATACCAAAAAAGTGACACTATAAAAAATCTCACCCACCCTTTGCCATTTTCCTTTGCTACGAAATAAGGTCATTGGCGGTGAGTTGCAAGAGAGATTGATCCCGGTTCCCTACAGCAAGAGCTCCACTGATCAAGCTGTAAGAATTCTATCTTTCGGAGCTTTTATCTTACTTATTAATTAATTACTTAATTAACCACTTACTTTTTACCTTTATTATTAGTATTACTACTACTATTACTAATCTCTTATTTATGCTCTAATTAACAATCAACATTTATTACAAAATAAGTATTAACGTTGTGGTTTATTGCACGTATACTTACTTTCACCTACGCTTCTATTATGTATGTATATCTATCTGATATCTCTATTGCCTGCACCATGTTGGATTGCATGCTATTCTGTCGTCTTTCATCTTCCTTCCATTAATTACTTGTGAACAATATTTGATACAAATTTATTGTCTCACATTTAATTCAATTCTTAATAATTCATATTTACCTTCTATGCTTGCTTTCACTACTGCTTTATTCTTATGCTCAATATTGTGTCTGCAGTGCAACTATAAAATAAGATCATCGTTTTTATGCGGTGTTCTGTACCAACTGCTGTCGTTGTTGCTGCTGCTGCTGCATATTTAATAATTTCCTTTATAATCTAGCCTAGCCTTATTAGCTTGTCTGCATGTATGGAAAGAGTTTTTTTAAATTTACTAATTAATTTATGGGAACGGCAGTAACAAAACTTGATACAATTACGCCGTGTATGTATGTGAATCAGTATCATTTAACTTTCTTTCTTTTTCTTTCTGTCTTTTCCTTTCTTTTTTATTTTGGTATTGTAGTAACGGAGTAAAAGTAGTTTTTCCTCAATACTGTGAAAATAATAGTGACAAAAAGCAGTAATTAAATAAAGTATGGTAGTACAGTAGCCACCACCTGCTTGAAACGTAGTAAATTGTAGTTTAGTACAATATGAAGAAGAAAATATACATCTTCCTGTCTTCTATTATTCTATTCTATTCTTCCACTTTCACTTCCATATTTATACATTTTCTTATTTGCAAGCCAACCCTTCCTCATCTTTCTATATCTCTTCTTATCCAAGCTAAAAAAAAGGAAGAAAGAAAAAAAGTAGTGGTAAATATCTGTTGGGATGGTTATTGATATTATTCACACTTTTCACACCCTAACAATAAATTTGGTCATTAATAGTGGAGAAATTAAGTTAAGATAGGTCATTGTTGGTTGGTTAGTTAGTTGTTGTCGTCGTTGTTTATTTATTCCTTAATTTATCGTTGTACCGTTGTTGTCGTAAATCCGTCATCGTCATTATTGTCATTGTCGTAATGTTGTCACACAATAATAGTAATATTTATTATTATTTCCGTTCGTATATTAATAATTGGTGGCTGTTATAAGTAGTTGTTGGTTCATTCGTTCATTGTTTCGTGTCTTTGTTGAGGTGAATAGATTATTTAATGGGATTATTATAATGTTTCGTTTGTTATCGTCGTCGTCATTATTATTGTCGTGATCGTCGACGTCGAGCGTGCGTGCGTAGAAAATTGAATGAAAGTTAAAAAAAAACCGCACTGAATATTTTAAAGTTTTGAATTTGCTCTCCGTGTTTTTTTATTCGGGTTTTCTTTCTTATTTATTTATTTATTTGGTTGGTTATGTCGTGTCCGTATTTAATATATGACACTCGTTCTCGTATTATGATTAAGTTAGCATATTTAATTATTATTATTTAAATTTTATTCTTATTCTTATTATAATTCTGCACTCAGTATATATAAGTTCGCATTATCGCATGCGGCCTTACTTATTACCGTGCTTGATTGACGATATGGGAAGGAATAAGTCATATGCAGCAGTGGACCATTGATTGATTATTGCGAATTGAATTGATTGATTGAATATTATACAGATTTTATCAGATTTGATATCAAAAAAGTTGGAAAGTTGGAGAAATACATGCCTTATTGGAGGTTGGATCATTAAATTTCAATTAAATTGTAGCAAAGTTTCTATTTCTTCTGTTTGGCAGGTTTATGTTGAAATCACAACGATTCATTTTTCTTAATGGATAGGATTTCGTTATCACAAGATTTACAAATTACAGATTGATTATTGAAAGGTCAGAAAAGTGTGTAGGAATTGTGCAATATTTTATATTTATAGTTTTCTGTGCCGTTCAATGAATTATTTCACTTGTGGTCGATCACACACGCACTTGTGATGTCGTGTCGTCACCTTTAAAAATGTTACTGTTCTGTAATTTAGAAAAATTATAGGTTTTTGGAGTGAATTAATTACGAATTGAGTGAGTGAAAGTGAAGTAGAAAGCTTTATCGCTATATTACAGTAGTACAAATGACATGATAATACCACACCCTTTAAAAAAAGCTTAATTCTCACCCACCACCAATATAAGCTATAGAAGAGCTATATTTAGTATAGTATAGTATATTATTATTTCACTATTATTTTGTGATCATACTCCCTCTGAATATTGGAGGAGAGGTCTCTTTTATTTTATATTACAAAAAGATTATATTAATTAATTAATACGAATGAAGTAGGGAATGAAGAAGCAACAACTTTACAATACAAGTGGGTGTGGTGACCTTGCTTTCACTCAGAATCCAATTTTTTTGTAGTTTTTTAGAGAACGGAATAGCTATAAATGCAACCCAAATCTGGAATAAAATCCAAGATCTGCATGGATTTGTACAAAACAAATATGTTTTCCTCACAGAAATTTACAATTATTTACATTTCTTTGGTAGAAGATTGTAGTACATACGAGTGATACCCGAGTATTATATCCTGACGTTACGTTATATACTTTTATTGATCCATCCTCCTCCAACAGCATGAATAATGATGAATGTTGTGACGACGACGTTAATAAAAAGAAAGCGGATAAAACAATAATAATGATGATGATAACCCTTGTTAATAAAACTTGTTGGTTCAAATCAATGATAAAATCCAAAAGTAAATCCAAAAAGAAAGAAGAAAATGAATAATTTCTTCTATTGTGATTTACTTACGTTCGATGACGTAATATATGGTCTGGTCTGGTCTGAACGACTTATACTTTCCCCGGTGGTGTAATAAGAAAAGTGCTGAAATTTGGTCCATTCTTCTTCTTGTATTCCGACAAAAAAAAAGACGTAAATAAATTGCTCCATAATTTCCGGGTAGTTCTTTTTTGCCTGTAAATTATGGTGTTTTTTATGGTCGTTTTTTTTTGTCTTAAAGGAAACAAGACGAGGCATGGATGGCCCAGATTTCACACCCACACGCACCATAATTATGCCAAGCTATAAAAAGCAAGCAAGCTATCGCCGCATTATTTGCGATGGATGATCAACAGAGCTGATTTATATGATTCGCATGTTGGCTGCACACTATTATGTCGTGCGCTCATTGTATTCATACTATTTTCCAGTTTTTTATTACATTTTTCACGTTGTTATTGTACACATACGTGGGTATTGCGCGATTATTGATTGATTTTTTGTCATGTTCAAATTTTTCTCTTTTTCTTCTTATATTCTTATCATCTTCATAATTAATTGTTGTTAATTGTTTGAATATGAATGAATATGAATTGAAGTGAATGCGGGGGTCGCATAAGAAAAGAAAGAAATGTGTGAATTTTTTAATTGTGTTAGGCTGCAAGGCTACAACATGGTTTGGGTGAATCACAAAGCAAAGGCCGGCAGACCGAGGTAAATCAGCTCTGTTGATGAGTGCGTCGTCCATCCATCGATTCATCCAACCCCACTCACACCCCCTCTCACCTTCTTCTCTTACCCACCACTTCTTGGATGATGATGGGCTGGGCGCATTTTAATATTTTATTTATTTATCCATCATCTAAATTAAAGAATATGTTAAAGTTGATCTAACTTGTGTGTCTCGTGTCCTTCCTCCTCCTTTCAGATTCGGGTAGTTAATGCATTCCGACAAGGATTGGATACCCGGGTAAGTAAAATTGATAACTGATGAAGTTTTTATTTCCATCTCCACATTAATATGAGAAACAACAATTTGACATTAATCCTCCCAAACGATTGCTTTAGTATGGAGAACGGAGTAATCCATCCATTGCGGCCGTGTTGCAGAAACAAGCATCCCTCAGCAAGAGGCTGTCCCAAACTTCTTCCATTGAGTATGCGGATAACTTCCCTTACGAAGTCAGTGCTCCGGAGTTGGAACGTCTGTCCTCGAGGAGTCATACGGAGACGGCGGTGTAAAATAATTAATCACAAGAAGAAAAAAATCAGGAAGAAAGAAACGAAAACATACAAAAAGATGAAGAAGAAGAACGTGTCACCCTGTAATAATCAGCATTCTCAGTTATTTCTACAACAACTACTACTATTATCTAAAAACTACGATTAGCTAACTCTAGAATTCTACTCAAAAGACGACGATCACTGCTACCATTCTAAAAGAAGACAGGCCTACTTTCACCCGCAAAACCCACTTCGTAATATTATATACAACAGCCATAATAATGCATCACCACTACCAACCAACCACCCCACTCACTTCTTCTATCCGGGCTATTATATATTATTATTATTTAAGTATGAGTAGCACAGTTATTCTTAGATATTACCTTAGAATAATAATAATGTCTCATTTTTAACGTAAGATAACTAATCTGCGCAGTGCGTGGGTTAATAAATACTGGATTTGATTGGTCATAATATACATATATTACTATTTTACAGGATTAATTGATTGACAACCTCATCTCGTTTTTAATTAATGAATTAAATACGTGATTAAATACATTATTATTACATTATTATTATATTATATTACATTACCACGCCATGGTGGGTGGGTACTGCCAAAAAGAACCTGTACGGTTATAAACCACATTTAAAATATATGTGTATAAGTAAAAACAAGTATGCTACAAAATTTAAATAATAATGATAATTAGTTAATGTATTAATGACTTAATATATGTATTACTAAATAAATTACTCTTTAGTTTTATAGGAAGAGAAAGAAATATAAGTCTCATACGTGCAGTATATTGTATTGAATTGTACTTTACTCACAACAATTTATGTGTATTATTAGCAAAAGAGGATTCTATATAGAGCTTGTGACTTCCATTTAAAAAAATACACTATTCTAGTCCAAAACTTGTTCTTAATATCAATCAATCAATCAATCAACGCATGCAGATGTACCTTAACTAAATTTTTAGTAATATTATATTCCTTATTAATAATTAATTATTATTATTAACCATTACATTCATTATTCATTAATTCACACACATGCAGAAAGAAAGAAAGCTAAATATACGGCTACCATTATCCATTATATAAGTATAAACTAACTATAATAATTCTTACTAACTAACTAACTAAATGTTATTAATTATATACATACATAAGCCCACAATAAGTATTGTACACCAGTACCAACACCACATCACTTGAAAAACTTTACTTACTTACTTGTAAGAAGATCTGTTTGTTTACACTTTACTTAACTTACTTATCTGTGTATGTACCTTATCACCATTATTATTATCGTCACCTACTACCACCACCAAATATTGCCAACATCGGTATAGTTTTATCCGCTTTACATAACAAAACGATAAAAAAGATGTAAAAAGTGAGAACAACAGGTCGTAAAAAATATCACATTACTTTTCCTCGCCATCCAGTACCACCAACACCCTTAAGTTAAGTAATCTTAGATAAGAAATCCTCATCTATGATTCATCATTCTTATTATTAACTCTGACACACACACATACATTTATTCATGACATCTGACGTTTGTAGGGTTTTGGGAGGGTTAGTTAATTAATTATGCATTAATTGTTAATTAATTAATTAATTAATCTCCTTATTCTAATTTAACTCAATTTAAAAATGCTGAAATTAATAATCTGCCTCGGATGTTCTGTGTCTGGAGAAATGCATGGCTGGACTGGGGCTCAATTTTCTACATGTCAAAATAGAATTAATTAATTAATTATTCAGTTAATTATTATAACTTAATTATTGAGAGATTCTTGTGACTGAATTCCATGTTTTTACCCATTATTACACATCACGCATCACTTTTCTCATTCCTGATTCCTACCAAATATTCATGCAATTTGATTGTTCCTCCGTTGTTCTCTGTTCTTTCACTCTGCCACCATCGTACCAAATACATACCATAATTAATAACAACTCCATTTTATTATTATCATTATTATTGTGATCATCATCATTGTTATTATTATAATACTTTTCTCTCCTTTTAACTAAATAACGAAATAATAATAATCATAATAATGTAAAATCCTCGCATACCTAAGAAATAACCCAAACAAAAATCTTACAAACTAGAACGAAATTTACTTATTAAAATAAAATAATAAAATGACTATACTTATTTAATCATTCTTCCTCACCCAAAACGATAGAAAAAGAATGTAATGAATTTAGTTAATGTGTAGATAGACGTAGAAAAAGAAGATATGAATTTGATTTGACCATGCAAATTAATTAATTATGAATTATATAAATATTAAGTGATTATTTAAATCAAGGTGTGGTTGAGGTATAGGTAGATCATCAACACTTGGTATTTTTTATTATTGAGGATGAAATGCATAATATTATTTAAAACTCCACTGCTGCGTGATCACTAACTTAATTAATTAGATAATTATTATTATTAATTAATTAAGAAGAGTAAAAACTACAAATTATTATTATGGTGGTGCATGAATATATATATAACTGATTGAATAAATGCTATTAAGGGTGTGGTGCGGGTCGTCTATACAGTGCATGGGGTTGAATCGGTGTCAAGAAAACATGCAAAAGCAAGAGAAGATTTTAAGTGTTCAATGAAGTTAAAGAGGAAAAATATAATAATAATAATAATTTAAAAAATAAGTAATGTTTAATTAAATAAATTAAATAATAAAATATTAATGATGTTCTTTTGCTCTTAAGTAAAAAGAAAAGAATTAGCCTGATTGATAATATTAATATTAATTAAATATTATTAAATAATGAATGAACTACATAATATTTAGCTCACTTGTTACATACTTAACAAGTCGGCTTTCTGTTCAATAAATAAATACATACTAAATAAATCCAAGAAGAAAGAACTTTGATAATAAAACAAGAATATTATTAATTCTTCCGTCTCTGAAACTGCTCTTTCTTATCGGATTTCGCATAAACTACAACAATTAATAATAATTGTTCACGAATTTTGCCTGTCACATCAAGTAAATTCCAAGATGATGTTGTCAACGATAACAAATTGTTCATAATATGCATCTTAATAGATATGGCGAATATTTAAAAACATGTAATTATTCATCAGTTTTCATGAACCTAGTACTATTTTTGTTTCTTTTTCTTCGAATAAGAAGACGGACATTACAGCGCCCTCTGCGCACTAAAACTCGGTCGGGTTTTGTCGCCTTGATTTCTATTTGGATCTTTTTAGTAGTTTAGTTCTTGTCTGAGTCAGAAGCAAAGGCAAAAGCAACCCAACTTTCTCACAATCCATTTTTTACATCCGTCCACCGTCCGTCATCATCATCATCATCTGTGTGAACAAACTGAACCCAGAAGAAGAGTAGTCCATCATTTTGTTGATCTCTGTTCTGTCCTGGGATGGAGGAACATGGAAAATAACAAATAACGTTAGAGCTAGTGTTAAGTTAACTAAATCATAATAATAATAATAATCCTTAATTAAGAAGAGAGGAGCAGAGCAGCAGAGGATGTAGAATAAATGGTATGGATGATGGAGTGGTGGTGGTAAAGAACGACGACTGCTGCTAATAAATAAGAATAATAACAAACTTTGTTACCACACCAACCAAACCAGTCCGGATATTATCACAAGGACGGGCCGCTGTAAAAATCCGTCAGTCAGTCGTGAACAATTCTTCCGTAGAAGAGAACAACAACGAACGAAACGAGAGGAATTGATCTAGAGTTCATTTTTTTAGAAATAAAATGTGAATCGAAATAGAAAGCAAAGTGGACAATAATAATGGCAGATTGTTGTAAGTGAAGTTGTGATTGCATTGGTGGTGATGCCTTGATTGATAGGATAGGAGAAAAATAGATGTCAAAAAATTAGTAGTGCAGATAGATAGTTTTTGCTCATTGTATTTGATACAAAAACGGCGTACAACGAAAAGGTCCAATTCCAAGAAACAAATGTTCGAGAAGACTGTTGGAGAAATTTATTCTGCATTTTTTACCAAAATAAGATTACACTTGGAAGGAGGAGAAGCAGGTAAGGAGAGCGGTCGGTGTAAGAAGTTAATAAAGGTTATTAACATATTATTTTGGTATATTTTTTTCTAGCTCACATTCCAATCAACTGTAAACATAAAGACTGAAATCAAATCCGGAAGCGATTTGGATTCCATATTATTCCTTTTCTCAACAAGAGTTACAGCTGATTTAATTATTACCAGAAGTTTTCGTAATATTCGCATTATGTCCTCTTCGCTCTCAAAATTAAATTAGTTGTGAGAATATACGAGTTAGTCAACCCAGCCCACTTTTTTCTTCTAATTGTTAATAATTGGTGAGTAGTTTAATTTCGAATCTGTCATTTCAATTCAAGTTACGATATGATTCAGTGATTTAATTTGTTTGTGCTGTTTTAGAAAGCCGTCATCATGTCTGCTATGCAAGAGGTCAAGAAAACTTGGGGAGATAAGTTTGGTGGCGAACTCCCAGCCTCATCCTTTTGGGTGGAGGATGTCTTGACCAATCTTGAGAAACACAAGAGCCGCATGGAGGCATTAAAACAGTCATTGAGGGAAGAAGAAGAATACGTACAGTTTCTAGAGAGTTTGCTGGAAGAAATTACTTCTAAAAATAGTGCCAATGGAGCTGGTGGTGGTTCTGAAAGTCTTAAAGATTGTTCCAGTCCAGGAAGTAATAACATTAGTGAAGTAATTCAAGATACACTCCAACGGCGGAGTCAAGACAGACAGGAAAATTGCAAATCTGCTAAACTGGGAAAACCTGCTATTCCAAAACCAAAGGAGTATGAAAGATCACTTTCGCGTGAAGAAAAGAATCATACAGAAGATTCCTCTGCTGCGCCTGAAAGTTTGGGGACAAAACCAACCCCACACACACGAACGATGGTTGCACCTTCTACCAGCAGTTCTGCTGCTTCTGCTACTGTTCCTCCGCCACCTTCAGATCCAAATGGCGAGGATCATTTTGTCACAGTGATTGAAGTCAATGGATTAGATAAAGAGAAGAATAAGGGAAATGTTAGCAAAGAACAGTCTTCCTCCAATACCAACGGTGAAGACCGCCAACGACCCCTAAGCAGCATTAAACCTGTGCCGCCAATCCCTCCACCCAAGAATATAAAGAGAGGAAGCGTTACCTCAGATCTTCCAACTCCACCAGCCACCCGACTGCCCTTCTCGTCGTTCGGGCACGGGCCAGAGGCAACTAATAAGCCACACGAGACAGTAGAAAGTCAATTGAGATTTGTTGAAGACAAAGATTGCATAGAATGGCTAGGTGAGAGGAATGTCGTATTCGACTCAAAAATGAATAAGCAGGGCACCCCTAAGCAGAGAAGGATGACTGAAGGGATTCCATCCACTGGCCCAACAGATGAGCAGCAACAGAAGGACGCTGCTATTTTTCTCAAGCCGGCTGTCCAAGCAAAAAAGAAATTTGAAGGAAGCAGACTTCCACTTCCTCCAACAACTCCTAACAATACAGGATCAGGCAGAAATGCTTCTGGAGTAAATATTCTCCCTCGACGTAAGAAGGTTCCCTTGTCCCTTGATCTCACAGCCGCGTCGCCATCTTCGGAACGGAAGAATGGGGCAAGATCCAAGATTTCAGATATGATTGGAAAATTAGAAGCTGGCAATCAAAGCCAAAGCCAGATCAGGGCTGGGATAGAACAAGAATTAACACGACGATCCTTTCGGAGGACTAGTCAAAAAACAGGAGGCGAACCTTCCGACACCTCAGAGACACACTTGGATGACTACATGGATCCTTTGGATGCCCAGGAGCTCATTTCATCCGAAGAGATTTACGATCTGCCACCCGACTCACCTGCCAGTTTGACAAGTGTGGAACAGGAGATGATCAAGAGTTTCCCCAAAATTCAACAAAATCGAGCCAATGTTCAAGGTGGTCTCGAACATGAACCCATGTACGACACAGTAGCGCCAGATAACGAGGAGAATGATGACGATTATGTGGTACTGTTGGATGAAGAGGGAGGTAGTGGCAGTGGGGAATTCCTCGCCCCATTCTTTAATAATCTAAGAAAACAAAGCGTGGCAAGTGCTGGGGGGAAGGAGGGCAAGTCTGACTCAGCTACTATCAGATCCCAAACGTCTATTGTCTCAGGACATAGTATTCTTACCACTAGTTCTGGCGGAACTACATCCGACACTGAAGGATTCATGGAGAGCCCTGTGCCCAACGATTTCATGAATAGAGAACGAACACCCTCCACGAACTACGTAAACTTGGATTATTTCCTCTGGTATGTAACAATAATCAGAGTCAATTGTATCACTATCAATTGAGTTGTTTTTTAATCTTTTTTTCTATATTCTCAGCGGTAAATCTATGAAACCTGATGCGTACGTGTCTGAATCTGAGCCTGAATCAGAAACAGAATCCATTGTACACAATAAAGATATAGAATATGAAAACGCAAACGATTTATTACGTAAGCACCCAACCAATGGGAACAGTCGAGGTAAATTCAACCCACATTCAGTTTCAGTTTATTTTCGGCTAATACATAAAGTGTGAAAATTAATAATCCTCCTTTTTAGGCAATGACGACACTTCATCTAATGGCGGAAGTGAGGATCCTTTAACGAAAGCGAGTGCAGAAGCCCCAACGATGCGAGTGGCTGATCAAGTTAAACTTAAATCCTTTCAATCACGCATTTCTACCATTGCTGCGAGCGAGAGTCAATATGTGGAAGTTTTGAATTTGCTCCTTCAATACATGAAGGCAATGAAGAGCACGTTCTCTACAAGCAAACCCGTCCTGTCCACGGACGATTTTAACATAATCTTTTACAAGATCCCTGAACTTCATTCGATGCATCAACGATTCCTGGTTTCGCTTCAAGATGAGTCTTCAATTTCCAAGTGGGAAGTTGGAAAACATTTCGAGAAATTGGTATGTTCCTACCATTTCACATTTGACTTATTGTTAGACAAAGTATTATTTTTGATTTTCAATTTATTTTGCATAGGCTAAGGAAGTCGATATATATGGTTCTTTTCTTCAAAACTATTCACGTGCGGTAGACACGGTTAAAAAATGCAGTCTTAGTAATGCCGCTTTTGCTGACACGACGCGTGACATACGATCGCGTACGTGTAATATCAATGCAGGAGTCACATTGGAGACGCTTCTTCACAGTCCGGTATCAAGGGTGCAAAAGAATTTGGAAATTGTTAAGGTTCGTAATTAATTGGGGATTCATTTACTAGTGATTGACAGAATGTGGTTTTATTTATTCATTCATGATTCTAGGATCTTCTTAAACTCCTACCCGAGTCCCATCCCGATGTTGCCTCTTTGGAAAATGCTCAACGCCTCTTCCAGTCATTTCTTACAGAGTTTAAAATGGTCCAACCGGAGCAATTGAGTGAAAAAAATGCTCGAACGCTTGTTAAGAATTCTTTCATTGTGGAGCTTTCTGAAGGGACCAGGAAACTACGACATCTCTTTCTTTTTAATGATGTGTTAGTCTGTGCCAAGTACAAGGTGAGACATCGTGTTCAAAAGGTGCAAAAATTAAATTTGTCGATTTTTTATGTACATATCATATTATGTTTCAGGCTACCGGCAAAAAGGAAAAGTTCACGTACGAGCTGAAGTGGCACATGCCTGTGTCGGATTGTAATGTCGTCGAAAATTTTGAACAAAGAGATACTGCCTCTGTAAACCTAGTCGCCTTAAGGTCTCGAGCGTCTAATGTCAGAGACCAAATTAAGCGGCAGAGCAGTCGTGATGATAAGGTGAGCAATTAATTATTAATTAGAAAATTAATTTAATAATAAAATGAGTATGTGTAATTCAGAAACAAAAGGCAGAGCGAAACCGGAAAAAATTGGCGGATTTGGAAAGCCAACTGGTTTTAGCTTCTCCTAATTTAATCTTAAAGCTCAAAGCATGCATTGGAAAGTCTACCGGGACGTTTTTCTTATCTTCGGAATATGATCGGAGTCAGTGGATAGAAACTATTGAAACTCTCAAGGTAAGACGGAAGACTATTTGGTTAGTTCTGTTCAAGTGCTCACATTTTCCTGTTTTACATTGCTAGAGACAATCGTCCACAATGCCTGCCACACCAGCTCTTAGTTCGAACGAGTTGCAGCAATGGATTACTCGTAATCGGAAAGACCTGAAAACGAATATGTATATGGGGTCTTACCTGCTACGAACTGGAAGAGATGAAAATATGCTGGTTGGAGATTTCTATATAATGATTGGACAACTAACTGGAATTAAGCGTCCGGCAGGTATATTAAGATAACAGATCAAAGAGATTTGTAGTAGGGATTGGAGGATGTATATGGATGGATTGCGTACTAACCTATTGTGTTTTTCCGCCCAGATCTCTTCATTTGCCTCGAAGTCGATTCATATGGACATTTCTTCAGGAAAGCAAAAACTAAAATGATCTGTGGCAGTAGCCAACCATCTTGGAATGAAGATTTTATTATTGAGCTGGAAGGAGCTTTAAATTTAAGAGTACTTCTCTATGAAGAACATCCTACTCAAGGACAGTTGACTAGAGCGGCCACAACTGTGGAGGTAAATTTTTTAACATTAAGTTAAAAATAATGAAGATAATTGTAATAGCTAATTAAATTTGTTTTTAACCAGCTGAACCGTTCCTGGATTCAAGGGTCTTTAGTAAAAGCTATCGAGAAGACCATTAGTTTACAAGATTATACTCTTTCCGTCTCTACTCGATTTACTCCTTCAGAAATGACTATACGGCGTGTCCCCACGTCCAAATCAGGTGCACTTTTTGGAGCAAAGATTACACAAGTGTGCAAGTAAGTACTTGAAAAAGTATTCTTTTCGGAACTTGAATTTTACAAATTATGTTATGTCTCAGGCGGGAAAAACGTCAAGTCCCATTCATTATTACAAGCTGCGTCAAAGAAGTTGAACGCCGTGGAATTAATGAACAAGGCATATATCGAGTCAGCGGATCGGTGTCAGATGGGGTCCGGTTAAAGAAGGCGTTTGAATCAAGTACGGTTCATGTGATATTGATTAATTAAAAATTCTTTAAACAGGTTATCATTATACGAATTTATCTAATTTCTAGATTGCTACGAAGCAGAACAGTTGTTGAAGGAGGTGGACATTAATTCCGTCGCGTCTTTGTTGAAAACTTACTTACGGGAGTTACCAGAAGCTTTGTTCACAGATGATTTATACCCCAAATTTTTTGACGCCTTTAGCCTTAACGATGATGAACTTAAAACGAATACCTTAGCCCAAATTTTTGATTTGTTGCCACCCTTAAATCAACATGTCATAATGTATTTGCTGGATCACATGTGCCGGTACGATTAACTAATTGATTAATTAATCAATTTAAATTGATACCTAACACTCCCTATTCTTTTCAGAATTAACCAGCATGAAAAACACAACAAAATGTCGATTAATAATCTAGCTACCGTATTTGGCCCAACTTTACTTCGTCCAGGGGGAAAATCAGGGGCCAATGCAACACAAGACTTACTCGCAGCAGGGACCGCAAATTGCATTGCCCAAACTGGAATTCTGTATTTTTTCTTATGGAGAAGATCCAACCAGGAACAATTGCAGCAATTAGTGGGAAATCAACAATAATAATTAATTCGTCAGTTTTCTTTCTATTTTCTATAATGCTGATTTGAATTGGCAGCTTGATCCAAAATTTGTAGTAATGATGATTAGTAGAATTAGAAATGTTCTGCTAAAATGTGTTCTCGTTCATTGTGGTTATATATAACTGCCATAGTATTGTATCGTATTATTGTCTTGTACCGTGTCCCCTGCTGAATGTTGATAATAACGAATCGTCCAATTAATTAAGTAATGCGTTTGAATGTTGTTAAATACTACTTTTGTGTGTGAGCTGCTACTATTAATCTACACGTAAAGTATTTTCCAGTGATCATCACTTGCTAACTAAATGTTGTGCTGCTACTTTTGTATCTTTTATAAATCACAAGGAAATTATAGACCTTACTATAGTTAAATATGAAAAGCTTACTTTTTTACTACTGTTAGTGAAATCTGAAATTTCTTATAATCTGTCTATTTTAATTAACTAAACGAAATTCCAATTGGTTGTTCTGGAGAGGAAAAGGCATACTAACTACAAATATATTTTACTACTACTGCTGTTAGTTGTAATAATGATTATTATTATTAGTTAAATCCCTCTCCTCAAGTCCACTCTACCAAGTTATTGTTTGTTCATTATTACACTATGAGGGGTACTTAAATGAGGGATGATTGGCAATATTAATTATTAATTGTATTCAGAAATTGTTGCTATTTTGAATAATGTTACTTCCTAGTCATTTTCTTCAATCGAATCCAACCAATATATGTGTACAAAATGTACAAACGATTCCTTACCTGCATAATAATTGAAGAAAGAGTCATGTTACAATTTTTAGTACTATATTTAATAGCTTTTAGTTTCATTCAGACACAAATTTACATTTTTTGTTACATGTTGTTGGTTGTCCAGTTTTAATAAAGTCGTGAAATTCGATCTGTACGCATTTTTATCTCGAAAAAAACAAATAAATACAAATTTCAAAAAATATATATCATGAATAATCCTTGAAATTCTGTTGGGTGCAGTGATGTGGTGGTGGGATCACTTGGATTTCTTGGATGGCGATGTCTTAATTTTACTTTTACTTGTGGATTTTACAATATATTTATAGTTGAGCCAAGTAACCACGAATAGACCTATGTTGACTAGATATGTCGAAATACAGACGACGCAAGCATCCTCCAAGATGATGAATAGAACATAGCCCAAATAAATCGACATTATGATGCCAGCTATCCCTAGGAGAACTCCGCACATGGCACTAAGGGGGTTTGGAATGATGCCTGCAATTAATAAGATACGGCATAATTATCATTAAATGGAGTTACAGTGGTGATTGCTATCTGTATTGTATTACTCGTAAGGAAAAAGACGGGATACAGTATCAAACCGAAAACGCCATTGGGTTGATTAAACATGGAATCTGGCCCTAGCAACTTTTCGACAAGGCCAAATCCAGTCCCATATCTGGAATTATATTACAATAGACATATTAATTAATATTAATCACCAATTAAGGAAATGAATAGTTCATAATATTCCTTTACTTTGACGTGAACACGAGAGAACAGCTGATCCGGGCAGAAATGTCACACATCGCGGTGTACAAAGGGTCGCTGGCTGCTGCAATTTCGACATAGAGTGCGTACGCCGAGAGGGCGAAACCTAGGAGGGACAGGACTCCTGTGGCTTTGACGTAAGTTCCACGTCCTCCTCCCCGCATTGGTCCCATGTCCTAGATTGTTGTGTAGTGAAGAAAACTACAAGAAAGACAAAGATACAAATTATACTTTTTACTAATTTGGAGCATAACCCCACCCACACAAAACAAACCTACCTGCTATTATTGAATTACTATTCCGTCTCCATTTATATTTATTTAACCGTGCGCAGATGTCGTAATTTTATTTGCAACACACGAGAAAATTCAGAACATAATTCTACTGTGCTATCTACTGCTGTTGTTGGTTGTGCAAGAGAAGTAATGTAAACATGCGGGCGATGGAAATGGTTCCCACCGGCCTTTTTATATGAATACTTAAAACGGTGTGGGTAGATTACATACACATTACATTACATGACATCACTTTATATTGCATGCAATTTCTCAAGGGAAAGTTTCTAGCCTCAAATTAGGTAGTCAATCGGAGTCGTTTTGTTTGAAACAGATTCTTTGGATGGGGATATTATGCTTCATGTATTCCGAGATATCTTGGTGAAATATTATTCGTTAAATCCAGTTCGGCAACATTTAGCAGATATAATTAAATCACAGGCACTCATCAAATATTATAATTATAAATAATTCATTTTTATTCTGGAATGGTATAATAATAATAATTATCTCAAATTATACTTGATGAGAAATTTAAAATTGAACAGTAGTGATCGATATTGAACAGCTACAAAAGTAAATAAATCTGATTCAGTTAGTGAATTATTATTATCATTAATTAAAAGTCATTATCAATTAGCAAATCGGAGTCTTTTCGGAAAACGGAAAGTTTTTGTATGGATGGACCCGCTTCACATTTCCTGGAGAATGTTTTGTGACAGTAGGATAACGAAATACAAATTCATAAATGAAAGCATGCGGGGACCAGTAGATATGCAAACAATTAATCCAGCATTCCTCTTATGAACGCAAATTAGCTATCACAAACCTGTATGCCCACTATTTAATCTTCTCAACTTGTCTTGTCTGCACTGTTACAATTGACAATACAATATAAATGCTTGCTCTATAAAGACATGCTGTAAATCATCACAGATTTTGTCCAACAGACGACAAAGAAAAGCTGATGGAGTCCACATAAGTATAATAAGACGTTTGTTGTACCATCTCCGTTTTGACTCTACAGAATCTACTAACCTTATCTGCTTCCATCTAAAGAAAAGTGCTTATCCAAGATTTATTGAGGTTTGGTTTGGTTTGAAGCTTGGATTGTTTGTTTATCTGGCTTGGCTATCGACAAACTTCCCAGATCTGTTCAATTCACCATCAACTTCCGTTCTGTCTGCACCCCACTGCATCGATATCAACTACACAATATGCAATATATTGTATTTTAAAGGAGAACGTAAGAACAATTAATTACTCGGATAGTGGACAGTGCTGTGTCCCAATTTGTGGGAAGGATGAAGCGACGCAAGATGGATGTCAATCGCCTCCTCCACAAATTCAGCAAGAAGAAGAATTTCATTCCTGGAATATTTGGAAACTTTTCATTCTTCGCGCATGGCGTAGAATGTAAGGGAAACAGAAATAATAATGATGAGGTAGGTGTGGATTTGGATAATAGTTTAATTGTGTAATAATTGTGAAAGGCGTGAAATGAATTTCTTATCTTGTTGCAGGACATTCCTAACAACGACTTGGACGAATTTGAATGCAACATGGTCGCCGAGCTTAGCAATCACTTGCAGTTGAACTTGCTAAGGGTCCAAGATATTCAAATTATGTCGAACAATAAAGCGAGGGTTGTGCAACTTATAGCGGTGTGTAGTATTGAACGAAAATATATTTGGACGTGGTTTGTGGCTTGGGCAATGTTCTTATCTTAAATACCTATGTACTTTTTATGCAGCGCTTCAACCTTGACAAAACTAAAGTTTTTAGCACAATCAGAGTGTTGAACACCGGCGATAAGCTACCTGCTTCACAAAGAGGTGTAACTATTCTTATTCTTGTGGGGACAGGAGCCTTAAATGAGGAAGTCAGTTTCATTAAAAGCATTTCTAAAGCTATTAAACGATCCAGGTAAATAACACATACCATATTAATTAAAACCAAAGTTATTTATATGAGTAAATATGAACCACATAATATCACACACATAATAGATATGGTGTCATTGTCATCGGATCATTTCGGATAATTGCTGAAACGAAGAATCCGAAATGGAGATCAATTGTCAATACCATGCACCAATTGGGTTACCTTAATCCTTTTCTACAGCTGTATTGTGACCTCCATAGCCAAATTTATCCAGAAATTACGACTCCAGAAGACTTAAGAGGCGCCTCGCCATACGGTGGATGTGTAACTATTTGTCGGGTGAGAAGCTGTGGACACAAATGTGGATTTGTATGCCATCCATTTTCTCCTGATCATAGAAGTGAGAAACTTCGGTGTCTTGAACCTTGTCAAACTCAATGTGGTCAAGGTCATCAATGCATCTTGAAATGTTACGAGGAACCATGTCAGTGCGAGTCTGGATGTGAATTCTTACGAGAATGTGGCCATCCTTTTATCGATAAACAAGTAAGTTTCATTCTTTAAACAAATAAAATAATCCCTCTTGCAGATTTCTTTTAATTTTGATCTATTTGAATTCTCAAGGAGTGTATCAAAGCATGTTTAGGCGTTTTAGAATGCGGACATGGATGCTGGAAACCATGCAAACAATGTGACAGGAACCATGAGGGGATGAAGTGTTATACACCTTGCACAAAAGAATGTGAATTTGGACACCCATGTACTAAGCACCCTTGCTGCGAGGGATGTCCTCCTTGCAAAACTACCGTGGAATTCGTTCTTATCTGTGGACACAAAATCACGCAGCAATGCAGCGAGCCGGTACCTGATGAGAATGACTACCAGTGCAGACAACCTTGTAGAAGATTTAAAGGTTCTGTACTAATGTGCCCTCACAGTTGTACGAAGATGTGTTTTGAAGATTGTGGAACTTGCGAAGTAAGCTGGCTTGTAATTGTTGTATGAAGTAAAATTCTAATTTCATATATTCATATTTTAAGTGATTCAACTCTCTCTTATCTAGGCAACATACAACATACCACATCCAGATTGTGGGCACCCTATTACAGTATTATGCACAATGCGGATGATGCCAGTCACAGAGCTGTGTCAACAACTTGTGCCTTCTGAACAACCATCTTCCTGTGGTCATGATGTTTTGGTTCCATGTCATCAATCTTTACAGCTCTCAAGCACAGAAGTGGCACTATATTGTGTTGATAACTGTATCCTGAGAAGTAACGAGTGCGGTCATCTTTGCATTGGGAGTTGCATTGAGTGTCACCAAGGACGCTTTCATGTCCGGTGTGATATGGCGTGTGACAAACAGTTGTTTTGCAGCCATGCGTAATATTTAATATTATTTATATCCTTTAAAATATGTGTCGATAATTTGCACACAGTTTTATTTTCATTTAAGGTGCAAAGTTCCATGTGCAGCGGTTTGCCAACCATGTATCGAGAAATGCATGACGGCTTGTGAGCATTTTGAATGCCCATTCGAATGCGGAGTACCATGCGACTACATTTGTCCAGTAAGATTCAAAACACCTTAACAATTTGATATTCGGTTATTTATTTATTGCATTACATTATTAGGAGCCATGCCCCTACTCATGCGAACATCTGCAGTGCACACAAATTTGTGGCGAAATTTGTAACCGACCAGGATGTATGGAGCCATGTCCAAAGTTGCTGTCGTGTGGTCATCCGTGTGTCGGCTACTGTGGTGAAGTGTGCCCAGAAGGATGTAGATTATGTACTCCTGACATACTCATTGATTTTTTGGATGAGGATGATCCGTCTAATGCGGATGAGACCAAATGGTACACAACCATTTTCTTTTCACAATTCTTATCCTACAATTTCTGCTTGACTCTTTTTAGCCACACGTTTTTTTAAATTTTCAGCTATGTTCAAATCCCTCCTTGTGGACATATTGTGGAAGAATCCAACATGATACAATGGTTAGAAATTGAGTCTGAAGAAATCCAACTGAAATCTTGCCCTGTTTGTCGAAAACCAATTTTGCCGTCGTTGCGTCGCTATTCTGCATTAATTCAAGAATCTTGGCGTTTAATTCAGGATATTAAATTGAGAATTTGTGGTGATCAGAAAGAAATGATCCAGCGATTAAAAGTAGTTCGAAAAGCAACAAAGCGAAAACTAAAGCCGTCAAATTCTCTGCCAAAGTTTCATAAATTTGGACACCTTATATTGGACGAGTGCAACAAGCCCATGAAAACGAGCAATAAAAGTGGCTTCAAGTTTGACTCTGTAATTTGAAGAATATGTATTAATTCTTCACAATTTACTGTTATAAATAATGATGATTATCCTTGTTTCTGATTTCAGATGTACTTGGACAGAGTAAAATTTATTGAGTGGGTGTATGCAGAATGGGACAAAGCTGAAGGCTTGATAAGTTCTTATGAACATTTTTGGAGACCGGAATATTTTGAGCAATTCATGCCGCTTTATTCGGACACGTTTCGACTCATAATGGGACGAGAATGGCCTCTTCATCCAAACGAGATTGCCGCAATTACATTGGAACTTTTACGGATTCATGATCTTCAGCAACTGTATAGAAGGGTATCATTTGAAATGGACGAGCGACTTGTAGCTTTGGGGATGACAATTGAAGGAACCAAGCGATTCAAGGAGGCAGAAGATATTTTATTCAATGGGCAAGCTTACACGCAGAAAATGCAAGCGGAATTTGAGAAGAAATTCACGGTAAGCTTATTATATATTTATTTTAAATACCTCAAAATATCTATGTAATATAAAATGACTATCCGATTTTGATTATTTTATGAATTTTATTTAATTGGGTCTTCCATTTTATCCCAACAGACTTTTTGCACAATCCAACATGTCACTATACAATTATCGGATAAGGAACGAAGAGAAATTGTGCAAGCCTTTGGAGCTAGAGCTGGTCGTTGGTTTAAATGTCGAAATGGTCACGTGTTTGTTGTTACCGAATGTGGAGGACCCACTCAATTTGGGACTTGCAATGAGTGTGGAGCAGTTATTGGTGGGGAAGATCATCAACTTGCGCCGGAGAATCAATTGGCGACAGAAATGGATGGAGCAGAAGTCTCAATTTGGCCTACAACTCTTAATCGAGAGCAATGACATGAAATTAATGGAACAATTTTTTGATACCAGTGATACTTTGTTGGTTGATTGACAACTTTTATGAATTGTTACTTATTTTTATGAACTATTTTTATCACAACTTTTTGGTAATATTCAAAATAATTTATATTAAAACATGTTTTATTAGTTAAACCCAATATTTGGATTCCTATGAATTATTAAATCCAATCAAATATTTGCTATTTCTTTCATTTTTAATCAAAACGGGACCTCAGATATCCATTTCTTGAAACAGCTAAACAACTAAAAACAGACGTAGCGTTCCTTAAAATGGTTTCACCCTTTATCTGTAATAAGTCAAGTAACCTTACCTTTCAAGGCTCACCTTCTTATGAATTGAATTAATCTTATTATTATTAAACGGTACGTGCCGTATATCATTACTTAAAACTTATTGCTGTTTGACAATAATACATACATCCAAAATTTGAGACTTTTCTTACTTGTTGGCTGCTTGCCTCTTGATTCCTCTTTTCTTTTCTTGTTTGTCATCACAGAACTGGACTGAAACGAAGAGAACATAGCATTATGTATTTGCGTCATTATGGTGTCTTGGCTTGTGGTACCACTTGGTTTTGTAGTGGTTGGTTTTTGGTCTTTTTGGTGTGGATTGATTCTTTGTGAAGTCGACAAGGTGTTGAATAGTCGGGCATAAGAAGTCCTCCACGTTATACGTTCGGGTAAAAAGAAAGGTTATTATTATTGTTATCATCATCATCATTATTCATTCAGTTCAATTCATTTCATTTCTTTCGCCAAAAATACGGAAAAACTAGAATAGAATAGAATGATGAATAAAATGAGAAGTATTCTGGACAAAAATAGGGGATTGAGACTACTATACAGATATTGTGATAGTATTATACGTGTAGATTTAGTATGTGCAGCATAAGGGGAAGTTCCTGCCTACTGGTTTGCTTGTCTCCTTCCTTCCTGTCCTTCCTTGCGACAAGGGGACTGAGAGAGGGACTGAGCGCAGGCAAAAAGAGACTTTTATTTTAGACCATCATATGAATTAAAGTGTCGAGTGGAGTGAAGTGGACGCACGACAACGATCATGAATCGACTTTTACACTAAATTACCCCTCAAACCGCCGCAGACCAGACCGAGTGGAAGTGGAAGCTATCTATATGCCTGATACGTATAGGAATAGGAAAGATGATGATGAGTTTTTGTAACAGAACCATTTTAATTCAATTCAATTCAAGGGATCCATCCATATAGTCGATTACCTCCAACAAAAACAATCAATTTCCATACTGCCTTCATCCAATATATTTAGAAAGCAGGCCTTATAGGGCATTGCATATGGGTTGGGCTGTGTGGTTGGTGATGAGAGAAAGAAGGAAGGGTACATCGTATTATAAGGAAGGGTACATACATTCATCTGCATGGGAATAAGAGAAGAAGGGTACAGTCACTCAGTCAGTAAGTTAGTCATTGACTCGTTGCGGCTTTTCAACAAGCCAGAAAACCCCCTTTTGTCTCCATGTTGTAAATCATCGAAGCCATTTCTCTTCTAAAAGCAGCCTTCTGTTGTGTTGTGTCCCTGTCCTGTGTCCCTTCAGGGTCTGCTCCGTCTCATTATCATCAAGGGCCCTATTTTGTCATCAGGTTCTTTGCCGAAGGGACATAAATTCTGTCGGTATATACATAGTGAGAAGGTGATGTATACTTGATACTGATATTATTTTTAGCAGGAAGCAAAACACCATGGCCAATTCGCAATGGTTTTTTGTATTAAATCAGATCAGAAATAAATTGGACCTTACTTATATCAACCCTAGAATATATGTACTATATATGTTATACTATCAGGCGATCGATTTTACACAAAGAATTATTAAGATTTGTAACGGATTTCACTCTTTTTTAAACTGCTGAGGATATGACAGTAATTGGCATTCATAATTTTTCAGGTATGATGATGATGATTGCTGACTTACTGACTTTTAAAAATACGGATAATTCTAATTGATTCCAAGTTCGATGTAAAAAACCGTTGTGTAAAAAAAAATAAAATGAGAATGAGACGTATTGGAAAGATATCTTCTTGATCAGGGGAAAGATGAGACTTGGATATTGATTTTTATTAAAAATGTACGTATGGATGGATGGCATGCAAAAGTTTCTTATTTCCTTTGGATGAAGAGGGGGATGTGGACGTGTCAACCATTAATAAACCACTAAGGACCCATCCATTCAAACTTCAAGTGGCTTTTGGTTTCTATTTAAAAATGTACACATTTTCAATTGGAATTTCTCTCTCTCAAAAGTTTCCACATGACAAAAGAGTGGTTGACTCGATTGTATAAGAATCCTATTGAACACATACAGCAAGCAATAAGGCTCGCACTTCCTTTTTTATTTATATATATGGATGATGGAACCTTATCCCTATAATGCGCATTATTATATTATTCTCAAACCAACTAAACTTTTACTTGGGTCAAAAAGAACAGAACAGAGTTGCAGATTAATTCATTGCCAACACCAACCAGCACAACCAAACAAAAATGCTACAAGAAGGCAAATCTATCATCCATCCATCCATCATTCCTTTTCTTCATTCTGAAAATCTCATCCCTCATCAGAACAGAACAACTAATATCAAAGAGTCAAATATTTCTCCATATTTTGAACCAAGAGGAAACAATTCATGATGGATTCAAATTTTTTGACAATTAAAATCAAGGAATCTGCCGACATCGACATCAAGATCAACCCATTGCAAAATCATGAATATAGGGTTATTTGTATTGAATCAATCTATTCTACTCAATTCGCATACTATAGAATTGTATGCATTTGTGCAAAATTTCAATTCATGCCTTTTTACATACATGAGTATATAATAATATGTACAGTTCACATTTGTAGTTATATGTAACATGTCAGTGTCAGCATAATAATTACACTGGATTAATAAGGATTAAGAATTAGTACATGATATAGGATTACTATTATGGAACGTGTGGCTGTTGAAACTTGATCCTATTATTATTGATTTCGGTGGTCACTTAAAGTCCTCACTTCTCTCTCTCTCACTACCGCTGTGATATGATATGCTATGATATGGGTCAGAATGAAGTGGATGTATGTATGAGTGACTTACTCGGAATAATTGTATGCGCCCTTATCCAAGCCTTTTAAAACTGTTACCCATGCCTCAGCCTCTGCCCCTGCCCTCGTCGTGGTCTGATCTCTGCAGGGCTGGTTGGTTGGTTATTGGTTGGTGGTACTGTATGATATGATGGTGAGTGAAACCTGAGCTGAGGATTACAGAATGCACACACATTATGTCGTGAAGGGCCTCAAACTCTCAAGCCCTTTGTCATCACCAGTAAACATACAAGGGTCTCGTTAACACAAATAAGTACCCAACACTATAAGCTCATTTCATCTCTTCTTCTTCTTCCATCCATAATCCTCTTATCGGATTACCTTCATTCAGACTCACTTAACCCTTGTTACGAACAACACACGTAGTTAAAGTCCTCTCTTCCGAAAAGTGTCTCAAGTTACATCAACTAACTTATTATACACAACACACAAATATAAACATTATTATTAGTCGTGGTAAAAAGTGTCAAGTATAATCATCAATAAATTGTGTCAAAATGACCCTCCTGGGTAAATTGTTTCGTCCCTGGGACCTGCCCAAGAAGGAAGAGGGGGAAATTGATATCATCATGTCAAAAGAAGAAGAAGAGTTATCTTTGCCAAATTCCCCCCAAATTAGTTCCATCCGTAGTAGTAAGGAAAGGAGAGAAAGTGGGGGTGGACGGGGGGATAAACGAGTTTGCAGAGTTCGGAGGGAGCGAGTGAAGAGGGAGGAGGAGGAGGTGGTGGCGGATGTCGTGATGGAGGAGAACACAAGATGTACAAGTGCGGGGAAAAGTGATAGTGATCCTTCTTCTTATTCCAACTATAATTGGCCATCTCATGAAGACTGTTCCCCCAGAATGTCGCTAGATTCCTCCCAATTATTCCTCCATCCTTCTGCCATTCGGGATTTGGCGAATTTGTCGCGAACCGAGCTTACCGCGATGGGATTGATAGGTCCAGAGTGTGCTGCGTCGCATAAAGTTAAGAGGCAAAGACCGAAACGCTTTCATTGTCCACATTGTCAAGTCGCTTTCTCCAATAATGGACAGTTACGGGGACATATTCGAATTCATACGGGTAAGGGAATGGATAACCATACATAGCTTATCTTTATTTCATCTCTTATCATAATCAGATGAAATTGGACAGTTTTTGTTTTATGATAGTTAATCTTATCCTTCTTAATTTATTTTCACAGGAGAACGTCCCTTCAGTTGTGAGCAGGAAGGTTGTGGTAAAAGCTTCACGAGGAATGAAGAACTCACCCGGCATCGGAGAATTCATTCCGGTAAGCCAACCCAACCTTATCTATATGGATAAGCATGATTATTTAGTAATTGAACGAGACACTTATCTCATTCCTTACATATTACTTTAGGCCTGCGACCCTTTCCATGTACCTACTGTGGTAAAAAGTTTGGGAGGAAGGATCACTTAAAAAAGCATACACGAACCCATCAACGACCCATGTTTAATGCAGGGATGATTGGCTTTGGGAACCCTTTCCTGAATCCCTTTAATCCTCCCATGCCTTCCGAGCTAAATCAGGGCTCCTATGGACTCCCTTTTGTTCTCGGCCCTATTCCTCCACCCAGCAGTGCTCACTTCCATTACTCGTGATCCAATCAGATTTCGCCATTTCCAACCCTACCTGATTTTCCCTTTAATAAATAGTTTGTTATGTAATAACTCTCCTCGTGTACATAAATATGTGATGAATAATGTAAAGTATTTTGTAAATTAAATACCAAATCAATACTCTTAAAAAACCTTCAAGTAAACATGCAAACAATAAAACAAACGACTGATGATAAATAACATTTCTTGACTAAAATTGGATTTTCTTTGCTGCATATATTATACTGGACGACTCCTTAAATCATGATCATTTGTATGAAACACATAATCTAAGCAGACCCAAATAAATGCACACTACTTTTTTTATCGCATAAGCTCTATTTAATTTTATACTAATAACACTAACATCTAAAAGTTTGATATGACAATATGAGAAAATCTCTCCTACGCAAATTTAACAAAACGCTTGCTGATTTTACTGCTACATTACGGATTAATAGCTTCAGTCCAAGACCTAAAAATCTTGTGCGTATTATTTATTCTAAACACTCTTCTTTTGCAACCGGAATCCATAATCAGAAACAATTCCGGAAAAGGAAGCAGTTGTGTTTAATCAAATCAGTAACATACACCACGAATTCTCCAATCCATCCACCAATCCACAACAAACAACAATAACTTTGTCTGACATTGTTGTATTCATTCGTCCATACTACTGCTGGGAAAGTATAGCATGTAACTTAACTTTCGTTCAAGGGTCCTTCCTATTCTTTTATACATACTACCACCACTGGATTGACAGATGACAAGAATAATAAAACCAAGCCAAAACCAAAACCACCATCTCTATTCTATAACCAAATAACAAATAATAAGAGTCGACAAATTTATGCGGTGTGTTGGATCACTGCAATTTCCACGCTTCCCATCGCGCCTTCGTCAACATGCACAGCAAACATACATTGCGTACAAACAACATGACTTGCACAACAAGCCTTTATACATACATGATATGAACCAGAATCGGCAAGAATCAAAGCGACACTTATTTTTCCTCAAAAGTGGTTTATCTGTAGTGTCGTTGACGATGATAATTGTATTATTTGTATTTTGGGGTGTGGTGGTGAGTCCTTTAAAGCTACCCTTGTTACACGATCCATATATTATATGAGAGCATTCCTCTAGAATACGAAATAAGTGGACATCGTATCGTATCTGTATCATATCATATGTAGAAAAACCTTAACTTCTTTCTTCATTCATTCCTTCCTTCCTCTTCCTTACGAAACAATACAACAACTGACTTTGACTTTTGAGCAGAGTCCGACCGCCCCACCCACCCCTTTCTCCACCAAAACTGCCTACCCTTCTTCTTTCCTTTTACACTCACTTACTTTCGCACCAGTTGATCTCTTTAAGTGGAGCACTCCTTGAGCCCTTTGCGGCGAACCAGGACCCTGCTCCAGAGTCCCACCCCCTCTTCACTCATGAATGCCACAAAGTGACAGGGAACAAGGCATTATGAGAGCACCCAACACCACCACCACCACCAAAACCAACCCTGTTCACCCAACTAAAAAGGACTTTAGATTTTTCTTTCAATGAATTGAATCTCTTATTCTCTCTTTATTATATTGTTGGATGGAGAGGTGCTTCAGTTAACTTATTATTATTGCCCGGTTCACTTTGCGCCGACACAAGAAAAGAAGAAACCGACGACATATCATGGATAACAAACAACAGCTACTTGACTTGACTTTACGGCAGATATCAGTTTCTGGACTGGAGATTTGGATGGACTAACAATTGGAAATTTACAACGCTTGCACAGACAGAACAAGAACACGAAATATGATAACTTTAACTTTTCAATAAAGATTTCAGTTTAGTTTTTGGTTGGTTTTTGTTGGGTTGGAAATTGGCATTGGGAAGGAAGAGGAGAGGAACGAAAAAAGGTAGAAATTGATCCATTCTCATTTGTCAGTTACACTTCACACCTCAACTTCTTAAGCGACTTAATCAATTAACTTTGTATGCCAAAAAAAGAGGAAATAAGGAAGGAATGATGATAACAAGGAGAGAGGATGCAATGCACGTTATTGTTCATTCAAAAATCCTTTAAACTAAACTAATAGTGATCGAGTGGATAAAATGTTTGACACTTGAGTTTACAACTATTTGTTTGTAAAAGGGGAATATTTCGCCCAAAATATCGTTGGTGGCCGTTTTGAAGTAGTTTTGTTGGATTTTGATTCAAACGTAGTGGCAAGCGTCAATCGATACAAAACTGATTCGATGCAGACTCGTTGGTGGTCTGGACTGGATTCATTCATTTTTAGGTTGGAGTGGAATTTACATGGCATTTTAAAGATCAGTTGTACTAGGTACAACCTTTTATTGTAGTAAAATAGAATACAGTGATGAGACTACTAAACGGTTTTCCATCTATTCTCCAAAAATAAATGGAGGGTTTTTTCTCATAATGCATGTGAAGGGTAAAAACTGGTGTGTGTGTGTGTGCGACATTTGTTAGATTTGGGCAGGTCAAGGTTTGTAAAAAATATCGAAATTGTATAAAACATTACTTTTAGTTTGCCTGAAAACTTGTACAGTTTTACAAATGGAAGGCACTATTTCATTAAATACTTATGATGATTAATTTATTTATAAAATTGATTTATCAAGAGTAAGAAGAAAAACTATTTGGGTTTGTTAAGTTTGTTTCTAGTTTTTGAACAAGTCAAGGGTTTTTATCCAATCAATTTCAGCATGGACCCCTTCCTTCTTATATAATAAATGCATGGTTCGAATGAATGAATGTCACCCTCTCGTCTGTCTATCGTCGTCTGCTTAACTTCACGTATTAACTAATACTACTCTATGTACTATCTTATTCATGAAAAAATTAGCATTCCAGTGCTGACTTTTCGGTATACATATTCGCAAAATACAGAACAAGTTATTATCTCGGATACAAGAAAAGTTTTCAAATGCATTGCGAGATTATGATTCAGACTGAGTTTTATATAAATATTGTCTATACTGTTTTATATATTATTGCCTTGCATACTTTTTATAATTCAATTACTAATTGTTAGGTTTGATAAGGTTATGCACATATCAAACGTAAAGTAACACCGTTTGAATGAATATGCATATGAAATGTGAACAAAAGATATACGAAGAACGGAAATAAAGAATGGAAAATTGCCCCTGTTTGTTCACAATTGAGTTGAAGACATGACAGAAATATGACTTGGATGGAATACATTATCTATTTCAAGTATCTCTCTCTGTATCTGTGTAGTATCATTTCATTCATTTGAAAAGGGAGAAAGAAAGAAGAATTTGATCCCATTGAAGTCATCGTCCCTGTCTGTTGAGCTCCTAATGGGCATTATTAGTCGCAGTAGGCGTCCTGTGACTTCTTCCCATTGTTGCGGTACTTAAGGGTCACACATCCATCTAGTTAGCTTCGTTGGGTGGTCTGGTCTGTATAAATAAATGGATAAATATGAATGAAAGATGGTGTAGTAGCAAATATCATGGTAGTTTAGGTCACACACGGGCCCTTTCAACGAAGCGATGTATAATGAATGCAGCAGTGTCGTCCTATCCTACGGGATAAAATATTGTTATTAATAAAATGCAACCCTACCCACTACGACCACAACCACTCAAGTAATAAAGTAAAACCCTCCCTCCCACAAGAAGTGAAGGAGAATTGTCCATTATTAAATGGAATACATTTTTTGACCAATAATACCAATATTTGGATAATACATCTTTAAGAAACAGACTGAAGGACCCAACACTATCTATTATTAATATTAATATATTGTCATTTTGAGACCGTGTGTGGTTTGGTTTGGTTAGACTAACCAACAACACATATGCAGGACAATCAGAAAGATCGAGAGCCCTTTATAAATTTCACAGGGATTATTTATGTATTTCAAGTACCCATCCTTTTATGATGCGCTTGATTTCATTTACTTTTATTTATTTATACCATTAAGGTCAACCCAACAAACCATGCAGTATCCCATATTATCTATTTTGTGTATCGTCGTCGTCTCCTCTTCGAAAGAGGTGTGCATAATAATAATGTGTCAGCAGTTTTATTTGTCATCCTTTTTCCCATCCTACACACATACAACACACACCACATGCAAATGATGGATGGCTTTCTCTTTGTTCCCTCTCTCACTTAACTTTCTCTCTTTGTCACAATCAAACATCAAACCACTTCAACATGGAATCCATTCAATGCAGGATGGATGAACACATTATTTATTTAAGCCACATGTGTATATTTAGCGGAGGAAGTAATTCTCCAATCTGCCGATGTGAACATTTAGAGCAATTATTGCATGGGAACTTAATAATACTAATTTGTCCCACCCCACCAAAATAATGTTTTGTTACATAATTATGCTTGGAGAGACAACCATTCTAAGTATGGAGGGGTTATCCTGAATAATTTAAGATTTTGGTTGGAAGAAGAAAATGGATAACTAACTTTATATACTTATGTGCATAACGTCAACAATCTTCATAATAATAAACTCTTGTCCACAGAGTTATATATATCTCTTGTCCAACCTTTGCCTTCTCTGGTTGGTTTGGGCCGATATAAATTTTGCAATTTTGCAGTTATAATTTGCAATGTTAGTTAAAGATAAAGAGATATGAGACTATTATTATTGTACATGCTATGCCGGGATTATAGTGGCATTGTCTCTTCAAGTGTTTCATAATTCATTTTTATGCATGACTCATGCATGCAGCATGAGTAGTGTGCAATTTATTGAAGGTGAACGATGGATAATACATCCATCGCCCAAAATTTGAGCTAAGTCCGTTACTTGTAATTTTGGTCAACTATATATTTTTTGTCCATTGTACATTTCAGTGATTCCAATGTGAGACGTACATTGCTAACTTCGTCTTATTTTTGAGTGCACTCGGTTTTTGCGAGTTGACTCAACGTATGGAATTGACAGTGGAGGCCCTCTAGCCTCCGGGTGGACCAACCCTGTAAAAAATCGGCGGCGGATCTCTCCAATCGTCAAAGTTGAACTACAATTCCTTTCCTCTCATCGTTCAATTTATTTCACACTTTTCTAAAAAAGACAAAAAGAACAAAGTTGGTCGTCGTTCAACAATTTTGTCAAACTGTCCACTTTGGATAAGGTAAAAATATAAATAAATGATCATCTTATCGTGATAGTGAGGTGGTGGTGTGAGTGAATTTGGATAAGTTTTGTAATATTGGATTATTTTTTTGTAGAAATTTGAAAAGGAATGAAGAAGTTGTCCTCTTCCCTTTGCGTTGATAGTTGAAAAGATGAACAACACGATGAACAACAACAACAATAACGCCCTGCCTAGTTCATCATCCTCGGCTGAGGACAATTCAGGGACGCCTTCCACCACGGTTGGTGTTGGTGGTGCAACCTTCCGTCTTGGTCAAACAGGTCCACGCTTCAGCAATAAGCGACCCTACTCTCTGGTCTGTAATGGCAAACCGGAAACTTGGGGTCAAGCCATGTCCGCGTACAATTGTCCCATTTGCATCGGTGTCCTAAAAGAGTCAGTCATTACCAGATGTGGTCATACTTTCTGTCAGGAATGCATTCGTCGCTCACTCGACATCAAAGCAATCTGTCCACAGTGTGGGACTGCTGAAAATCCTGAAAATCTTGTCCCCAATTTTTTCGCGGATCAACTAGTGAACAAGCACTTGTCCTCAAAAACCACAAAGACTGACATTTACGAAGTTGCCAAACTGAATGATGCAAATCCAGCCGAATTTCTGCAATCTATGAACGTGAACGAGTTAACTTTGAATAATATTGAAAGTTTAATGATGTTATTGCAACGCAAGAGAGAAGTTCTTACGGTAGAGTCGCGTATTCATGAACAAACCTTGCTCCTCGAATTTTTGAGTCAGTTGCTAAAAGTGAAGAAAGCAGAGAAGGAGAAACTGGATAGAGAAGTGCATTTAATTGAACAAGACTTAAGTCAGGTAGACTCCCGTCCTTCACCGTGTCAAGTTAGTAGTGAAAGTGAAAATGATCCTAATAATCTTCACAATCTGCACAATGATATCAAGAATGATGGCTCCGAATCTGGGGATGAAGCCATGGCGATGAGTTGTTCAAGTTCGGACATTGCAGGATTTAACACGCAAGTCTTGACATGTGAATTACTCAAGGATAAAGCAATGTCTGCTCGGCGAAAGAGGATGCATTCACATTTTGATGAACTAACCAACATCTACATGGATTTAAGGAAGGCAGAAGTACATGATGTGCAACGAAGCAGCAACGACGCTACAGTGCCTAATGATTCCGGAGATTCCTTTGATTATGAGGATTTGGACAGATTTGGTCAAACTTTAAGCCGTATCTCACGATACTCTTCGTTAAAGCCATTAGCCACGCTGTCATATAGTGCAGATTTATTGTCGAATAACAATATCGTGTCTAGCATCGAGTTTGATAAGGATAACGAGTTCTTTGCTATCGCTGGGGTGACCAAGAAGATCAAATTGTTTGAGTATGCGACCGTGATCGGATCCACGGTAGACATTCATTGCCCTACTGCTGAACTTTTGTGCACGGCTAAAATTAGTTGCGTGGCTTGGAGTGGGTATTACAAAAATCGGTTGGCTTGTTCGGATTATGATGGGTGTGTCTCGTTGTGGGATGCTTCCACTGTGCAACGTACAATGTAAGGAATTATTTGTTTTAACTTGGACATGATGGATAAATATATGGTGTGATTTACTTTACTAATTGAATGCGTTTATATTTCTAGTGGTTTAAATGAGCATGAAAAACGGGTCTGGAGTGTCGACTGGAGTAACGGTGATCCCCGCCTTCTCGCCTCAGGATCGGATGATTCGAAAGTCAAATTATGGACTACAATTGGGGAACGATCCGTCGCCACGATTGAGGCAAAAGCAAATGTGTGCTGTGTTAAGTTTTGTCCCAAAAACAGTTTTGTGGTTGCATTTGGATGTGCAGATCATTGCATTCATTACTACGATTTCCGTCACCTTCGTCAACCCCTCGCCATCCTGGCTGGACACAAGAAGGCCGTGAGCTATGTGAAATTCGCATCCAAGGATGAACTCGTGTCTGCAAGTACAGATAGCAATTTGAAGCTGTGGAATTTGGAGACACCTTCCACCGATTGCGTGAGATCATTTACGGGACACATCAACGAGAAGAACTTTGTAGGACTGGCTACGGATGGGAATTACATCGCGTGTGGTTCGGAAAACAACTCGCTCTACATTTACTACCGCTATTTGTCCCGTCCTCTTTTTCATTTCAAGTTTGATAATCACCGAAACATGTTGGATAAGCCGAGGCTTGACGATGCGGGAGAGTTTGTGTCTAGTGTGGTGTGGAAGAAGGGATCTCCGGTTATTGTGGCAGCGAATAGTCAAGGTTCCATCAAAATCTTGGAGTTGACGTGAATCCTAATTTTTCCCTTTTTAATTGTTTTTTTTTATTTTCCAAATTTATTTTCTTCATTTGTATGCAAAATGTGTATTTCTATCAATGCTTAAATTGCGATGTTTTCTTAAATTGGCTGAATTTGAATTGAATCGAAATTTTTGTAGCTTTTTAAACTTTTTCAATATGTATGTCATTTCTAATTATAAGAACTGCCTTGAAAATCAAACCATGTGTTACTATTATTAATTAGCGTGTAAAAGAATTTAAAAAACATGTACTTCTTTAAGGAAGAAAACAAATATGTCATAATATTATTATTAATTAATAGTAATTATTATTATTGTCATTATTTCCGACGGGTTTCGGCGAATTTTGTGTCATTTATGGAGTTATGAAATTATTACAATTATTATTATTACTTTAGTATGATATTTTACAACATGAGAAGGATGTCGGAGGGAATGGTGTGGCCTGTTGATTGGCGGGTGTGGGTGACGTTATGGCGTGTGTTTAGTGAGAAACTCTTAAATAAGTAATAATTGATTTGATAATGATGCCTCATCCACGTGCACACTTACAAACATAATCTTTTATAACAATGCCTTTATGACCGACAAATGAAGAGAAACAGTGAGAAATAATAAATATTGTAACTTTAATTAATCATTAATAATAAGTATCACAAAAGTCAAAAGCATTTAAATAAAGTAAAGGAAATTGAAAAGGATTGATTGATACAATTTTTCGCAAATTCATGAAGTCATTGATAATTGTCTCCATTTTAAAGATAGATGGTTTTGGATAGATGTGCTTTCTTCGCATGTGTATAAAGACTCCTTTTATGGGAAAATGTTTTGTTACAGTGGGGGCAAGGATGTAGAACTGCAAGGTGATCTCAAGTGTTGAATCATATCACCCTTTGTGCTGAACTTTTTATTACATTTATGACAATGGACATCCGCACTGGTCACAGCCAAAAAGTTTCTCCCCGGTGTGGATAAGGAAGTGGGTCTCAAGATGCGAAGGGATTCTAAAACGTTTTCTACAGAAATAATAGCAGAAGTGTTGCCAATCCTCTTTCACTTGTGCTTCCTCCTCTGCAGTCAAGTGAACAAGACGATGTCGGACCAACTGCCACATTGAAGGGAAACATTTCATGCACGTGGGACAGTAGTTTTTCTTGCCTGTGTTAATTAGAATTGACATGATTCTTGTTCTTTATTCTATTTGGTGGCTTACGTTTGTTGTTGGTGGGTGGAATTTTCTTGTGAGGAGATTGTAGAATTAGTGGGCGTGGTTGGTTTAAGGTTTTAGCTGGAATTGAATCGTCCAAACAACATTCCATAATAACTTCCTCCTTCGTCACATTTTTTGGAACAACAAAAATACGAAAATACGAAATCAAATATCTCATACAGAAAAATGAGAAATAAATGAATCGTCTGAGGGAAGAACATGAACATGAAAGTGCAAATCAGTGCATTATTTATTATTATTGCTACTGATCTGCAAAATGAATACAATAAGAGATTATGTTGATACTGCTTGTTGTGAACTGATGCCTCCGCATCGGCACATGCATGATGCGCTAATTTAAATTGTTTAGAATAAACACAAAAAACCTTATAATGAAATCATGTATATATGCATACTGTAGTCTTGCAGAATTGTTCTCATTTGCTATTATTCCAATTCCAGTATATAACAATCTTGTCGAGCACCTAATTTTAATATACTCACTCCGGAGAATATTTACTCTATGTATTGTAATTAAGAAAGACAGATATTTCGTAAACATGCCATTTTTATTCTTTGATGTTACACGTGCTTGCCACTGCAGAATACTTCATCAGATCTAAACATTGTAAATTCGCAATAAATGCAGCTCTGGGAATCCCACGAGGATGAAAACTTGCGGAACGATACAGTTTCACCACGATTTATTTCTGAAGTGATACACTTTTCTATTTTGGATCATTAATGCATTCGAAACCATTAAATTGTATTATAAAAAACACAAACTAAGTTAGTCATAATCATAATATGTCAGTGCACATGCATTTGTTAAAATCAGTCTCACTTAAAAATAAGTTCTTCTTATAAAAATTTTAAAAATACTTCCTACCTAACCAACTAATCTTCCTCTTTTTCACTTATCTTCTGGATGATCCTTATTAACATCCCATCGCCAAACGGTCCCATCATCGCAAACACATATAAGAATCGAGGCATCTCTCGACAACGCCGTTTGTCTTATTGCCGTGACACACTTCGGATGAGATAATACACTCCCTCGAATCAGGCTGGGTTCAACCACATCCAAATTATAGATGAATGTCTTCCCACTCTTGTTTCCGAGAGCCATAGTTTTCTTCCAAAAATCAAACGAAAATCGAATAAACCAGATATCACAATCTTTAATGTCCAGTCGAGTTATAATCCTGTGTGGAGAGTCAATAATATTATTGTAGACAATAATAACCCCTCCATATTGAACCTTAAAACTTACGATGCCTCCGTTGTATTTAGATGGACATCATCCCATACTTGAAAGGTTTTGCCGGCTTTCCAACACACCACTTGATCTTCGCAAGACTAAGGGAAATAAAATAATTTCATTATTCAGGTTTGACTGATTAAAACTGATATTTTACTCACCTTGGAAAAGATAAATTCACCAAACCATTTTGTACAGTCGACATAGTTTCTGTGAATATCTCGAGTGGAAAAGTCTGGGAAATTTTGTTTCATCGTTGGAAAGGGCCTGAAATGGAACATTAGAATTTTTGTAACTAAAACACTTGTCCAGAAGAAATGGAATTCTAATTTTCACTATTAATTACTTTGAATTCTTCTGGTTGTATGTATACGAAAGAAGAATCGCCTTTTCAATTTCCGGTTTCTTAAGTTTCCAAACTTTGAGGGAATGGTCCATTCCACAAGAGACTAAGCGAGAGCCTGTGATATCGATATCTGCGGCTAACACTTCGTCCCGGTGGCCTTCAACTCCGCCAAAAATTGCGACGCAAAAATCGGTTTTTATATTCCACAATCGCAAAGAATGATCCTGGAAAATTTAACAATAAATTAACCCAGCCCATTATCCGCTGTTAATGAGATTATAAACCATTACTTTAGACGCGGATAACAACAAATTGGGATCTTTCGGATGGAATATTAAGTCGTTGATGGCGTGCCCATGCCCCAAGTAATGCTTTATACAAGCACCCTGCGCAGGTGAAAAGATGCGGATGATTCCTCTAGCACCTGCAGCTGCAAGCAAAGGTTTCCCCCCTTCGTCATCCGTCCAAGCGCACGTATAAAAGTTTTCCTCGGACTAAATCATATATGAGATTTAAATCTTAAATTTTGTCATTATCATTTGCCATCTTAATAATATGTCTAAAAATTACATCAGGGTCTTCATAGACTTGAATTAAACGAATATTCCCATCTGGAGGACATTCATAAATAGAAACCCGCTTGCTTCCCACCGTCGCCAAAATGTTGGGTTGGTCATCCTTAAGATTGAGATGAAATTGACATCCAAAAATAGGTTGCCCATGATCCTCTTTGGCGTGACAGCTAGAATTATAAATTATATTATGTATCCTCTTTAAAACTGAAATGCTACTGAACTTACACATATGTATATTTCCCCTTTGGTAAAGATCCTTTCTTCCCATAACCATTTTTGCCACCGATCCTTTTCCGCTTTCGATTAGCTACTCCAGTCGATTTCCTCGTCCGTCCATCTTGATGGCTGAGGGGCGTGTTGGACCGACTTGTCGCATTTGTACTCACAGTAACTGCCGAAGCGCTTCCACAAGTTGATGAACCATCCTAAATAGCATTTGTTTAAAATTATTAAAATTGATGCACCTAAACCTGTTGCTTTAATTAACAAAATCACCATACAATCTCATCATCTGAACCCTCTTCCATCTTGACTTCCTCCTCATCATGGTGACTTCCATTACTCAACTCTACGACGGCACCACCCTTCCTACTGCTACTACCGGCCTGTCCTGATTTTCCATTGGATGAAGTGTCCATCCTCCAATTATTCTTATTCCAAATCCAACTCAGTTTGACTAAATGGCACTTAAACAAGTAAATTATGCGTTTCCAATTATAATTAACTTGATTATTTGCATAATAATTATAATATAATACTGCAATAATAATATGCTTACAATTTTCTGTAAATAAATTGTGTCATTTAATTGTTTAAAAAACTTGACAGAAAGGGTTTTGTTTCGTGGTGAGAAGAAGAGAATGCGGATTGGAATTGAACCCGCTCACTTTTAGCATGCCCGGGGTGGTCTTGGCACAACTTCACTTTTTTACGGGATGCGAGGTGTTCCAAAAAATGTCTCAAACTGACAAATGAATTGATTGTTAATTAATTATATGTTTACTAATTCATTGTTATGTGATGACCTATGACCTTACATTTATTTTAAGGTGGGCAAATAGGGATTCAACGAATAGTGGCAGATACAAAATAGAGCGGAGCAGAGGTGCCTCCACAATGTGGAACAAGTATGAGTTATTAGTGTGTGAACATGTGAACAATAGTTTGTAGTAACCAAGAAAGCCTAAATAAAAATACGTCAGTATTATATTCATCTAAAAGAATCAATTGACCCTGTGTAGTAGTAGTACTTAATAAACCTTTTATCCAAATCCACAAAAAAGTTTGTAAAATGTTATAACTAAAAAAAATTGCAATTTTAAACTGCAATTTAAGACGAATAATTTCTCAAGCAAGCAAGTGCTATCATGTCATCGTCATCGTCATCGTCATCGTCATCGTCATCTTCTTCCTCATCTTCAAGCAGCAGCAGCAGTAGTAGTGACGACGATTCATCAACAACATACCATGATTACTGCCCTCTCCCCAAACATCACTTCAAAACCCCCCTGTCCCCCAAAGTTGTAACAATTCTTGCAGAAGTATGGCCTCGCATTCATCGTCGTTTGGTATCTTATCTAAACCAAGTTCGTATTGGGGATATCATGGAATCAAACAGGGGCAAAAGGTCCGCGTCAGAACGTCACCTGCACGACGTTCTCGTCTCAACCGGGGGTGACGATGGGGTTGGGAAGGATGTGGAAATTGCGCTGCTGTTTAATATCCTCTACAAACTGGAGAATTCTTTGGACGAGGACAATAATGATTATTATTCCAACTGTTTGCGGGGCGTAAGTATACACATAATGAAATGTATATAGTCTATTTTTGAGTTATCCAAAATTACAGGATTTTATGTTTCTTTTTTGGGTAGACCGACCAGAAAGTTTTTCTACTCAAGATGAACGTGTGGGCGGTGTGTCAGTGGAGAACGTTGAAACAGATCTCAGTGGAGGAACATTTGAATTATGCATCGCTATTTGAACGATGTTTTTTCCAAGTGCTGCAAAAAGTAAGGAGAATCCCCAATATAAAATGTAATGATATTCTTTGATTGATTACTTCTCTAGGTTCGGGAGGATTCTGCACTTACTGTGAAATTGGAATCATCCATGAAACGCCTCGAGCTGCTGAATCTGCTAAGGAAAATCCAACAATTGTGGGTATCTCTCAACCTGTCCAGCGAAATGATGCAGGGGAACATGGTTGACAGAGTAGAAGACGCCGTTATAAGAGATGTCGAAGAAAAGACAAAGTTTGACAAGGGAAACGAAAATGAAGAAATCCTCTTGTTCTTACCCATGTATGAATTTATAAGAGCTCAACTACAAAAGGAATGTGAGGGAGGGGACGAAGCGGAGGAAGAAGGAAATACTTCCAGTCCTGAAAGCATTGTCAAACAAGGCACCCTTATCAAAGAGATGGTGGACCTGTTCATTCAAAGCGTGAAAACAGACCCTGGGCACAGGGACCATTTCTTTGTTCATGCTCTCCACATCAAAATGGTATAGTTACACAGGAATAACTTGGCTCTGAAGGGTTAACGATAATTTATTTATGGTAGACGACAGTCGATCATACCTACAAAAGAGCCCTGATTTGGATATTAATGCTTATACTGCCTCACTTGACTGAGAAATCGGTAGGAAGAATCCGGATGATTTATGTGTTCCATGGGTTGCTTAGACAAACAATCAATTTGGTAGGATAGTAATTAGTTCTTAAATATTAATTAATTACTAATCAAGTAATTATTTGTTACAGGCGACAACAACTCTCTTAAAAGAGGAAGTATCCGCCTGGAAACAAAGCCTACAAGCTAACCTAGTCCCGAGTGACATGTCATATTTCTGCTCAATGATTTTAACCACGCGTAAATTAGATAAGTATGATTGGACCGATAAAAAATTTGAAGATTTTTACCTCCTCAATAAGAAAAATGACGAAGACGTTGAAGAAAATATAATAGATGCCCCTGTAATTCCGTCCTTCTCCGTCCCTGATGAATCCGTTGATCCCTGGGAAATTAAGGAAGAAGAACCTTATGATGAAGACTGGGATGACGATGTTGAGGAGAGGATGAGAATAGATTCTTTACATGAAGATAATAACAACGAAGCCTGGGACTGGGACTGTGACATAGATGAGAAAATTAATCAGGAAAATCGCGACTGGGATGCAGAAGAGGAAGAGGGAGAAGTATTTGACTCTGAAAAAGAATGATGCAGTTTTAACATTCATAACAATACCATTTATATATATTATTATATATTTGCATCCGTATTCACAGTAATAATTATACGTTTTAGAATGAATGAAATTTACAATTTCAAAATGGCCGTATCAGTTTAGCCTAGGTTATATATTGTATTGATTGATATGACTATTGCATGGTTATGGCATGACAAGTAATTAAAGACCGGTGATTTTGTCCGTTTATATTTATATTCACAGGAAATAAAATATATATAGAAACATTATTACATTTCGTTGCTATACATGATTCTAATGCTCAATATCTTGACTAAAAACTTGTAATCTAGAAACGTCGGCACTATGACAAATTGCCATACAATTTTTGCTGGCATGGTTACGGATTTTTACTCGAAGATAGAACGGTAGTGCTTTTATAGTTGTGTGGTAGCAGAGCCTGAAATAGCAAATTAGCATGTGAATTAGTTTTTGGTTGTCTTGGAAACATAAGATATAATCTATGACTACACTTACACATCACTCCGATGCTTCTTGACGACCATGATTCTGTCAAAAACTTTCCCTGCGTCCATGGAAACCAGTTTCCCCAGCAACCTGGCAAATCTTTGCATAACTCCGGAAAGAAGGAAGCATTCCATGAGAAAGATTTGCTCCAATTTATTTGAGATTTGGTTTATTTGAGCGTCTTTTTGGAGGCCCTGTAATGCAATAGTTATCATGGCGACTATTATATTTCTTTGTTATCAAAATCCTACAATGACAACTTACCTGAATATCACTGACAGTGAAACCAATGAGTAGATTGAATAGAATGATGGTGGCCACCATGATGAAGATTGCATACATGACGTGGCTGCTAACAGGGTAGACCAAGATAGAATCACTGTGGAAAATGTCGTCATAATTTAACTCCCCCGTCATCATTGTAAGAACTTTTAGCAGAGTGGTTGGCAGGTTCACAAAACCCGTGGACTAAAATGAAATAATTTAAGTTAAGTAATTAAATTGCAGTGATTTTGTTACCATAGCAACAAAAAGGGTGGAACTCACATTTGGGAGCAAAATGTTGAAGGAAAATACAAATGAGATGAGCAGGCTGGAGAATATTGTGATAAAGATGAGAAAGTTTTTGAAAACCTGGAAAGATTAAGATAGTAAAATTAGCATAAGTAACCATGACAACTAATCCATTAATCATAATACATACCCTGGAAAGAATCTCCACATAAATTCCATGATCCGGAAAAATAATCATTCCCCTTCTTCCAAAATAATCAAAGCGAAACGTAATTTGCGGCAACTTAGCGAGTTGGCATAGCAACAATGTCCACGCGAGAAATATTCCAAACTGTAATAATAAATGCATAATATATCATCGTCACATGACAACCTTACAAAAATGAGAATGGCTTCAAAATAATTACTGCGCTAATCTGATAATCCACACTGGTAATTCCCCAGCCAACATTTCCATAGAAATAAACATTCGGAACTGTCCAAAAAATGAAGCCCAGGAGTAAACATTGTCCCATGTTCTCAAATCTGATGTACATGGAACGGAGTCGAATCAGTTGGAAGAATTCCTTAATCGTTACCAAACAACTCATAGAAAGTAAGATGCCTGCCGCTAGTTGGACCGGAAATGACGTTGTACAGGAGGTGGGTAGCGTCGAGGTATCAGACGGAGCGGGGGCGTCCGTCGTACTTGTATCCACAGAGACGTAGGGACAATTGAGAACATACACGTTAATAACGGTAGAAATATAGAGTGAGAGCCAGATCGCCTGTAAATGTTGCAAAAGTTTCGATCATGATAACAAATATTTTTTTGGTTGTCTCAAACTTTTTTCAACTCACATGAAATGCTATCGCAACGAAGCAAAACCACTTCACTTTTTGCCATTTGAAAAACAAAAATGATTTAACGAGAGTGTTCGTTAAGATTTGTCGCCTAACCCCAGCCTCCATCCGTTTACGATTTACTGTGAATAAGAATCCCGTTTCCGGAGTTTTATTTGTGTCCCCACGAACACTTTTACCCGTTTCTTTTGCTTCTTCTGTCATTTTTGAACCGATTACTGGACTACAAAAATAGGCGGTGATTTTAAGTTAAAAATTAAATTAAATAATTATCAAACATAATAATGTAAACTCACTAAAAATCCAAACACACATTGACACAAGTCTTTGTGAAGTCATATAATTCACATCCTTCTGCAACAGAAACGTTATCGCTCGGCAATGTGGCACGAGGGCACGTTTCGACATAACTGATAGATTGATTCAGCGCTTCTTCCATCGCGTTTGGCGTGGATTTGTAAATTTCTCGGAGGGCACATGTCCCATCTTTGGAGCTGGAATTACATAAATAAGCATGATCATATTGTAAAAAACATAAGACATAATAATTTCCATAATACTTATTTTTTATCCTTTATTACCTCACATCAAAATCGGCTTGATTAGTTAAAAGCTCAATCACAATGGCTGTCGCTTCATTTTTGGCTGCTAAATGCAAAGCACTCTTTCCAAATTTGTCCAAATGGTTGACATACTGTTTTACATATTCTGCTGCATGAGTCTCTGTTTTTGTCACCTTATTGCTTACCAACAGCAATTTTACGCACACAAGACCTTTTTCAACATTGCCTGCAAACCATTCAACATAATTCTAATGAAACGTTTTAAAACGTTACAAAAACGTTTGCCTCCACGTACCCGTGGCGCAAGCATAATGTAGCGGCGTCCTGCCCAAACACTCGTCCGGTTCTAACGGGCATCTTGAACACTGCTCATCATTCAAGAGCTCCTTTAACCTTCGAAAATTTCCAAACCTTGCCGCATGATGAATTGGATATCTTTCCACGCATGACACCGAACATTTGTGCTGATTCGGGTCCTCGATTGAGATTCGAAAAACATTTTTGCACTTTTTACCCGAATTGTTTGAATAACCGGATGATTGGGAGGAGTCACGGGTTAAGGGTTTCGAGTCTGAGTTGGGTTTAGGCATTTTTTATGGTTCTGTATTTCTGTACGATCTAAATTTTGTAAATCGTCCTTCGTTTTTGTATTTACCCGAGCCGGCCAACTAATTATAAAATGTATTTATTTATCACCCGAGATAAGCTCAGCTCGCAGCGTACCTGTGCGTGGTTGGATTGCAAAATTGTGACTGAGATTGTGTGATTATATGCACAGACATTTTTTACGTGCATGTTTTTGTCACAACGTCAGCAAATCATATCAAATCAATGCGACGACGACTATGATGAGACGAGATGACAGAAGAGTTCATTGTGATGAAGTGATTTTTTTTCACAGGTAATTGAGTTTGTAAATTGTACCACCATGTAAAAAAGAAGAAAACATAACAATAACCATCATCCAAACGGCGGTAATTACTGCCCGACCAGCAAAGCAATACAGAATAGCCGTGTGGAGTTGTGTAGTTTGCATATATAATTACCGCATAAACAGGATACACCTCCATTACAAAGTGTCCAAAAATAACTCATTATTTTCAACGAGAGAGAAACGTTTCTAGAATAATGTCATTGTAATTTAATCCAAAAATGGTAAATGTAAATACAAAAGATTAAAGCAAAGTGCAAATTCATTCCATTTCCATGCTCCACCCAGCAATGTGGCATATATAAATACATTTGCATATATACGTTGTCATGACAGACAACCAATATAAAAATCATAATTAAGAACTAGCCAAAATAATAATGCAGGTTCTCATCTCGTTTATCTATCCTAACACCGAATAGAAATTCGAATAATCATTGTTGTCCATACAGATAAACCTTTTCTTTTCATTGCAATCAATCTTTTCCCATTGATATCGCATCTGATTGTTGAGACAAATACAACCTCCAGGCTTCTTAGTCGTGGTCACTTCCGGCATTGGAGTAGTTGTGCAATCTAAACACTCTTCAAAACCTGGAGGACAAGTTGGATTTGTGAGAGGAGGATGGGTTGCTGGATCACAAGGAATCGGTTTCTCACAAACTATTTCTGGTTCTGGGCATGTCACAATTGGTGGGGGGCAGTATGGATGGGTGTCGCAATAAGTGATAGGCCCTGGACACGTGACATCCGGCCCGGGACATGAAACTGCAGGTTTTGTGCAAATAATTTCCGGATCAGGGCAATGCACAATTGGCTCATCGCAATGAACATGATTTTCCGTACAATTTATGACAGGGTCTGGGCATATGGTGATGGGACTGGGACAATGGGTCTCTGGCTTCTCACATAGACGAGAAGGGCTTTGGCACACAATGGGGTCGCACCCAATTACTGGTTTACAAGTAGTCACAGGGGATGGGCAGATGGTGGTGGGAGGTTCACAGGTAGTTGTGGTCGTTTCCCCACAATTGTATCCAGAGCGGTCATTTCTCAAAATGCAAGCGGAAGTGTGCGTCGTGCAGGATTTTGGGATTGTGTAGCACGAGCGCTGAGTTGTGACACATCTGTCTTCACCGAGAAAATGACAATTGCTGGAAGTATTGCATTTCGGCGGTTTCAAGGTGGAAGGGCGACACGGTTTTGCAACAGTTGTGCAATTTGGTCTGGTTGTGACGCAATCTGTTCTGCTAACGGTGCAATGACCCGGAATTACTTTACAGTTCCCGTTCTTGACTGTGCAAGGGCATCGTACCGCACTGCATTTAGGGTTCACTACTTCGCATGGAGGACAGGTTGAGGAACACTCCCCCCTTTGGTAAGAACAATTCGCGGGGAAAAATGGATCACAGGGCAGCGTCGTCGTTGTACAGGGGAGGAGTGTGATATTGCAGGTAGGAATGTCGCCACAAGTTGGGGCACAGAAACCACCTTCGCATCCTGAATATAAAGTAAGTAAAATATGAGAACCATTATATTATGGTCGGTAACTGCTGATTGATACCTGTTTTCCGACATTTTGGCATTTGTTGCTGCCCTAATTTAGCAATTTTGACTTGTTTGGGTACAGCAAAGTCTTCATACGGCTGGATTTTGTAGTTGGATCCCCATTTCACTTTTGCACGACTGTCTGCATCTTCAACCTCTTCCACAATTCTACCGTTAGTCCAAATGTCATCAGTTCCCTTTACTATATAACAAATGAATCAATCGGTAAAACATGCACAATTAAATTTGCAATATATGCATTATTATTATCTCACCATGCTTTTCAAGCAGACGTTTAATAGCTTGGTTCGACTTTTTCCCATGAATCGAGAGGAGTTCATATCCTTGTTGAGCACACTGTTTCGCAGCAGTTGCAGCGTCCACCTAAAATATAATGTGCACAAATATGTAATTTATCCACATTATATTTACATTCATTTAGTTATGTGTGTTTGTCTCGACCTTATCTTGACTTATATAAAATATAGTATTATTCCACTCGAATATAGGTTCCAAATCTGAAATTGTTAGTTAAATATTTTTGTATTTGTTGTACACATATCTATATGTAATTAATAGAATTAAGGTTTCAGGTTTCACTATAATAAGGGTCACTAACTTACCTGAAGCCTGTGAAATAAGGACAGGAAATAGGGCAATGATACCAACTAAAAGTTTCAAATTCCCCATTATTTAGAAATTATGCACACTTGACTACAAACCACAACGAATGGAGAATACCTGCTCCGATTTACAGAAACTCCCTGAAATTATGCGGGTGGTGAACATTTATTACATTTTCTAAGGTCCAGATTTCACCATTATTATTTGCCTTTTGTATTTTTATCTTATCTGTATCCTGCATAAAACCACAATTCTTAAAGGATAATGCATTGTTTGAATTTCTTTTTAACTCAGTCTTGTGTCCCAAATACCACAATATGCTATAACTACTAACTGACAATGCACACAGGCAATCTGATCATTAGTTTTGTTTGCAGGAAGGAAATATCAACAATGTATATTTATTTAAATGTGTACATTTTACATCAATCTCCTCGAAATTCCTCGAAATTGAAATCGGTCTTTTTCCAATCCAAACTCTGAGTGATGTGATAGCACTCGCCATTTATTATATACTTGCCGAATCGGTTAATCTCCTTTGTTCCCGTTTCTTTAACAAAATAAATGTTTCTATTTATTGTATTTTTATTATTGTGTTTATTTATTAATGCTAAATATTAGCCAGAAGTAAATTGTGGCATGGTGATTTGGTGATGATTGAAAAATGAATTTTTCAAATATTACATATTAGATCTCATAGTACTCATTGTATAACATACATATGTCATACCAATATGCGATTTGGTTCAAAGTTGTGCAAATAATTAAGCTTAATTTGTATTTCTAAGTTTTATGTAAAAATAGAATATTGACGATGTAAACTTAATGAATAATTTATTATGGTCATTTTTCTTTCGACTTCTTAATTAGAACAAAATGTTACGTTGTATGGGTATATTTCTGGATTAAAATGTCAATGAAAATAAAATATATTGATCAGTATATTGATATGGCACAATAATCATATAACCTTCTGAATCACATTTAGATACGTCCACGCGTGCTTTTAATCCATTAAAGACACAATCATTACATAATATGTACTACATCACATACGACTAGAAAAGTATAGTTTGTTATATGCACTCGATTCGTGTTCCAGTGTATTTTTAAAACTTTTTTAAGGTAATCAGTGAATATTAATGGGAAATAATTACTGCAGGTTAAAGACAGCTTTTAATTATTTCCTGACCACAGGATTGCAGGGTTGCGACACGATTGACGATCGTGATTCTGTTCTGGAGGATATGACGTGGAAATTTCTTTGCCTATCGTCAAAATTAATGCCGGTCAGATTAGTATCTGTTATTTGTGAGTATTCGATACTTGGGTGTTCCTGAATTGATACAAATTCTAGAATTGAAACTTTGGTCACCAATGAAAATCAAATAATGGAATTCTACCGGTTTTTAAGTTTAAAACTGTTTTTGATTGGGATCATATATACTGTAATAACAGCCCCAGGATCATATAAGAACGGATACAAACTAAAAATATGTAATTTTACGACTTCCGCACAAAGGATTTTTGGTTAGGTTTATTATGGAGGCAAACTCAACAGTGTAACAAAATGATTCATGAATATTTTACGGTTTTACAAATATAAAATCTGTTGGTGTTTCAATAAATAGTTTATATTTATTTTTAACCAATAAATCATGAATTTCGTGTTTATCCTTTTCTGTGTGCATGTTATGTTCCACTTTTATCACCTTTAAAAAATTGATTAAATGAAATGCACGTCACCATTGAATTCAATACATGAATACACAATTACTGCACTTGCCTTAATGTCCATTTTATGGAATGGCATTTCTTTAAGAATCATAAGCTCATATCCGTCAACATCTAAACTGAAATAGTGAATTGTAGACACTTTCAGTGCAGACACAAGACTGAACAATGAGAAACATTCCACCAATCCTTCCGAAATGTACTGACGCTTTTTCCAATCCTGTGAAAAGCCAAACATGCATTTTAAATCTCAGGTAGTCTTATGTTTATAATAAGATTATTATATATTGTTACCTCGTTGACGATAGAACGTTCGGTGTAGTACTTGTCTGGGTTGATGTGACCATCGACTGTTCTAAATGGCGTCAACGTGTCTTGGTGTCGAAAGAATTCAATCTGGGGTGAAATTAGGGAATTTTAATACGCATAAGCTACCGTATTAGATAGGACGTCACCTTCTCCGGCTTTCCTGCACTGAGACAAATATCACTTGACCATACTTTCCTGTGCTTACTTTTCAGAGCTTTGAATAAAGAAGGAGACGCTTCGACCAAAACTCCACCCCATGAAAACATTGTTTCAAGTGCCATCGACTCGGAAAGAAATTCCCCGTCATTTGCACCACAATCTACGAAGAAACCGACTTCCTGAGGAAAACAATGAATATTAAAATTATAAAATAATGAACTAATTGTAAGATCATCTAATAAATATATGTACATGTCTCACAGAATTCAACCCTTTCGGGAAAATAGTAAGCAGTGCATTTGCGACATTGATGTCGAGGGGGTTCACTGGGGAGCTCAAATGGTACTCCATTGTGCCTGGGGGAAATAAATGATGAGTATGAATATATCCAAGGAGTTCTGGATCACTTTGTTCCCAAGTCGTGTTAGGATTGAAAAGCTGAATCAGACGGTTGGACGAATTCGGGTATGAGTTATTTATGTTATTTATATTGACGCTTTTCAATTGAAGGAATATAACTATTTGTATAACAAATATAATAACAAAACAACAAATGTAGCTTTTAAGATGAAATATGGACGTCATTTTAAAGTCCTATGGGATTAAAGTGTTCCATTTCATAGCACAAATTACATTATATTGGTTCAGCTAACAAGATTATGGAGAGGATTTAGAGTTAATGATTTATTTGGTGAAATATTCATAATTTGAAATTATAATTAAATATTTGCTCATGAATAAATAAGTGGCACACGTAGGCATATACTCCACGACGTGGATCCTCCGACGCGTTGAATAATGGGACAAGATTCATTACCAGATTTATTTGGACCACAAATACAAAGTTCAAATGTAGATTCCTGCTTGTTGAAGTCAAATTGTAGACATGCAGATGGTTGGAAAATAATTTTTTTTTAAATATTACATATTATCATTTAGTACATACTTATTATAAGATGCATATAATAGGGAATCGTAAAGGTCACAAGAAAAGTAATGCAAATTGGGCTTCTTGAATATTTTTTGATCACAAGAAATGATCAAATTACCAACAAAAGTTGTCATAGGTTTGCAGGCATTCCTTTTATTATTAAACTTACACAGAAAACTTATAAATGTTGGTAGATACATATTACTCGCATTCATACACACCCAAATGATGATGTATACCTAAGACCTACTTATAAGAAGATCTCGAAGAAATGGCTTAACATCATTATTTTATTCTCCGAATTCCAATCCAACCTCATTAATAACCGTAAAATGATTCCCTATCAAATCAACAACGAGCAGGTTACTAACAAGCAAGCAACTTAATCTGGTGAAAGGAGATGAGATGTAGTTTACCATTGCCCTGTGCTTTTTAACAGTAATTACGCAACTATGGCAAAACATTTCGGCTTAAAGCCCGGCTTCTTGTACACACACCTGTTGTTGGTTGTAGAATTTAATCAATTCCTATTTCAGTATTATTATTATATTACATTCATGTTGATTTAATGGATTATACCAATTATGCATTCCGTAATTTCAATAATATTGTAAATTGCTTAAATGCATAAAGCATAGGACTATGCTTCCTGAAGCAAAATAAGTGGTTGGTTCGTTGTTTGTGGTGGGTGGTGTCGTAAGTGCGGGGAAAGTGAGGGTGGGTGGTCTTCTTAACATGCTGGCAACAAGGAGATTTGTGCTGCATTCTTATCCCTTTCGAAGAATTTTTGTATGATTACATTTGATCAGTAATATTTTATTTTACACACTGTACTGCATAAAACTAAGCATGTTATGCAATTTTTGAATTAATTGCTGTTACGTTGCAGGGTGCACCCGATTGGATTACTCGATTGGATCAGTTCTCTAGTGGCAATGAAAAATCCAAAACAGGATCATCTTCCGAGTGAGTCAAATTCTCAGAGCCTTATTAATATTTATGCAAAATTCATGATGCATGTACTTATTAATATGTAGCATGTTAAAGATTGCTATATATTCTATTTCTGCATCTGGTTACAACTTTGTCTTTAATTGCATGTTCTACACTAGCAGCTAATTGCTGCTTAAGTGAAAGCCGTCCACCTCCTCGCAGATAATCTTTTGCACTTTTGCTAAACTTTTTTTTGTGCAACTAAACTTGATAGAATTCGCAATCAAATAAAGTGAAGTAACCAACCAGCGCAACTTTCCTTACGTTGAGCAGCATCGCGGCATAAGAAAGAAATGGATCGGCTTGCTAATTTAATTGGGATGAAGAGAAACCATTAAATTTGTGTCGCGCATTTATTTATTATTGAAGGAATTATGTCAAACTAAGGTGAGCGAATCCACCCCACCTGCTTGTTCTGCTGTTCCTGCATCATTTCCAAAATATAAAAAAACTAACTATGGTCATACATGCACATGACGTCAGTTCACGGTCACATTATGTGACTTATGGAAACGGTGCAATTGTTTCAAACAAGAGTCCCGTTGTTCCTATATTCATCTTTCTTGGCAGATTTCTCCTTTTTCTTCCGCCGTCCTTAGATGATTACAGATCGGGATCGTATGGACGAATTAATCTGCTTCAAGTTGGAAATGGACCAAAATAAGAAAGAAGAAGGAAGGAAATAAATGTACGGCGTTACTAGAAATGGAGCGGCTTGGTTGGGACAAGAAAGAGCTACAACAGTTTGAATCTCTTCGTTCTTTCTTCTTGTACATAGTAATTGAAGGGATAACCGGATAGATAGATAGATGATCTTGATTGAATTAGGGTGACAAGCATGGAGGAGGAGTTGGCAGAATCGTATAAAATACATGTGATATATTATTGCCTATATACCTATATTTAATGTAATGGGTTCTGCATTTCGTCCTTGACGGGCATCATCATATATATTATTTTACTCTCAAAGGATTTGAACACAATAATTATTATTTTGGCCATTTATTTAGCACTACACGAATGGACGTTTGTCTTTTTGTTGTCAAGTTTGGGTGCCCGTTGCCCTATTTCATAAGTTTGTTCTTTAATGCATGTTAAATTTGAGTGCAGACTTCTTATCAATCCTAGAGTGACACATTGTACTCTGTCTGTACCCTCTTTATGTCAAAATGGAGACAGCAGAAGGAAGAAAGCTATACACTGAACTAAAAGTTGAGTGACTTGAGTTGACTGATTGAATGCGGTCGTCGTTGCATGGACATCAAAGATGTTATCATAGTCATGGGAACGTCTCATTACGTCAAATGTAGAGTTGGCTGGCTTATCATCACCATCATTCTCCTCTTCAAAGGAAGACATGTACATGTACATGACATTTAACAAAATTTAATAAGGTTACTATTCCTTCATTTCTTTCTTTATTAGTGAGTGAGTCTTCTGCTCTCCGGCTAAGCTAAATTAGCTAAATATAAATAAAAGTTCGTTATAAAGTTCGTGAGCAAAATAAATCGGATTTCTGCAATGAAATGATTTTTTAGAAGATTCAATTCAATCTTTATCCGTTCCACCCAAAAATGTCTTCATTCGCATAGCATCGGTTGGATAGTTCTTCTACGTATGAGAAAGTTTTAAGCAGAATTGTTTGTTCATATTTTATGAGATTTTGTCATCTTTTCTCTGCTCTAGACGTGAACTTATGGCTTATGCGGATGGATAATATTATAAAACTCTTGCTCCATCCAACCATAAATTATTTTGTTGGTTGCTACTTCTGCCTCCTTTTTCGTTCCTTAGTTCGTCGTTATTTAAAGTGCTTGATAATAACCTTATGGTTAAGGTTGACTGTGGTGAAGAAAGTGTAAGTGCATGGGATTCTCCCTCCATCGCTTTCTTTCTCTACAGATATTTCTCCGTATATAAAAGGTAGGGAGCCAAGGAGAAAGTCATTAATTATACTTGATTTCATTTCACCCATTTCTCTTTCCATGGCTTTTGTTAAAGACTTATTTTCTCGCTTGGATACTTGGATGGATGGATGGATATGGATGAATACTTTTCCAATATAAAAGCTTCCAAAAGATGACATCGAATTGGCTTTTCCATTCTTGTGTCACGTTTCCCCTGATCCATCCATTAATATGAGAGAGAGAGAGAGAAAGCAGTGTGACACAAGAATATATTATATTAGGTTGCTTACTTACTTTACTTTCTCCTCCTCTTTACTTACACTTTCACCATGTCCATCCACTCATACCATAGCATTCCACACCACACCAAAAGAGTAAATTTGGTGCTTGCAAAACAAAAGTCGGCTGTGAAAGTTTATATATCGATCTGTAAGTAACTTTCTAATTTGGGCGATTGTTTGTCCCTTGCCTACTTTGTTCGCCAAGAGTTAGTTTAGTTGGTGGACAAGTAAGTGGCATCATGACAGGTATGCATTCAGTGGTGGTTGATGTGGTCCTTATATTCCTTTGTTTGTTACCGGCCGGGTGGAATGTTGTCCAAGTTGGTTACTGTATGAACGCACATACGTGTGAGCTGGATTCATTGTCTTTTGTTTTATTAATTGTGTCCCGTGTAATAAATAAGGAGAGGAGGAATCCATATATTCATGCATGTTGGGTTAGGTGGAGGAGATGGAATGTACATAGTTATGTAGTTATGTAGAAATTATTGCCAGCTTCATTGTTTCCCGGGACAAGTATTTACAATCAAGAATAGGTAATTTGCGGTGGGTTACATAATTAATAATACAGATATGTGGGATGCTGCGATACTTTCCCTACTGCAATCCCTTTTTGCATGGTTGTTGATTTAGTTGGCTGGACTAAAATGAAATGGAATTTATGACCATTAAATTCGCGAATCTCTGCATTTTACCACTTTGCACTAGTTACTGCACACTCCAGATAGAATTCGTGCCCTTATTTCCAATTATTATCGATCCAATATCTAAAATCCATATAGTGTACGGGTTTTTTTGCGATGTATTCTTTAAAAAGCTGGAAACATATAAATATTGCACATCCCATTCCCATATGTCAACAAAACTGAGTTCAATCATTTGCTCTAAAATAAATCATATCTCAATTTTAGCAGAATATTTGGCGGATTCGTCGCTTTGTTGTAAAATACTTTTGTGGTTTCGTGATTCGAATGGGGCCCTTGAATGATGAGAAGGGTTTCTACTCCACTCCTCATAGAAATCACTCCACCTCATTCTCACAAATCTCAGGTCAAATTAGACACACCACCCTTCCACAGCTATGTAACTTCACTTCTTTTCCAAACTTTTTGAATGCGTATCTAATTTCCCAAACATCGTCATCATCATAACTTGAACAGCTTGCAAAATATATTAGTTTGGAACTGCATTGGAGATATCAATTGTAAAGAGGAGACCAAGTTATTGCAAAGAAAGACAAGAATTTCTTGCATTTGGATCCCACAGGACTGAATGAATAGTAATATTATTATTCTGCTTTTAGGCAAAGTTAAAAGTGAACAAGGAAATATTATGGTTACATTATTATATTATATCACTATTTATGGACTTGTTCATTTATTTATTATTATTATTACTTGTTCCTAATTGAATTGAACCTTTCTAAAGACAAGAAAAGTAAAGTGACGAATTTTTCATCATACTCGTATTTACAGGAAGAAGAAACGCCGCAATTTCGATTTCTACTACATTCAGTCAGCTTCTTAAGGAAAATTAATCCAATTCAATGAATTCAATGGATGATTATGTATAAAGTAATCAAATTGTACATACTCATATAAAAAAACATGACGGAAATTGATTAAACTGCAGTTTTCCTCCTCCTTTCCGTTTATCTTGGTCAGAAATATTGCAGTGCTAAATTCTTGATTAGAGCGCAACATGCACAGATCTAGATCTAGATTCCATGCGAATTTCATATAACATGCAGACTCTTCCAGTTCAAGCAACAAAACCACACTACCTGATGGAAAACGGACTCTCATACTAACATTTAAACAAAACGCGTAATAAAATTGTTATAAAATATATAGTCAACTGATTTATATTATCTGTCCTCAGAAATTCAATATGATGCCATTTCGTCTCTGTCTGATCTAGGACATGAAAGAAAGAAAGGCATGGAGTGTAATTTTAATTTGAGTCAGTCGTCGTCGTCATTGCTTGTGCTTGCTTCCTTTACAGTTGTGCTGTGCTGTTGTATTGTCTCTTTTATTCAAAGAGTCAGATATCATCATCAAAGCACGGGTTGAATGAAGTCTGGGTTTATTTATGGATGGAAATGGACCTTTTTTCATATTAATTATGCCATGAGCGAGAAATTTGGCACGTAGCTATCCCTGACTTGATTTTGGGAATAGAAAGAAATAAAATGAGACAGTTTTATAATGTCCAGTCGTCTTCTGTAGAAAGTAGAAATGGCATATTCACAATATTTGCTGCAATTATGAGAGAAAAGTTACTGCGTAGTTCTTCGTTTTTCATTCCAAGAAATAATTTTAATAAGTTTGATAAAGAATTGCAAATTTAATGGCAAGGTTTATGCAAAGTGTATCAAATTAGTCTGGCTGGGTTGGTTGATTTGGGTACATTGTAGCGTAGTCGCCTACAAATTATAGGTTGCGTAAATTTCTTGACATGACATGCAATGTCATTATGCCGTTCAATAATGTATTTATTGAACTTCATACGCAGCGTCGGCTGTGTTAATGAGTAGAAATTGGATTTGTAGAAAAATGTGAATATCTATGTGAATTTTGCATTTTAAATCAATTGTATTGAGTGAAAAGTAGTAGTGATAGAATAGCGTATTGTAATAATTAATCAGGATAATTAATTCTTCAACTTTTTCATTCGATTGCATGGGATATTTTGTATTATTAAGAGCATTAATCTCAATTGTCCTTGATTACAAACTACAATACGTAACGACGACAATATTTTACAGTTGACCCCGTCTGTCTTAATCGTTTCCATCGCCACCACCACCACATAATTAAGAAATACATACCGTAATAATAATACATAATGATGCTGATGACGATGATCTGATAAAATCACGAGATCAGCCGAGTTGTAACAATAATAATAATAATAATAATAATACTTTAACCGCAGTTCCTCTAAATCTCTCCGTTAAATAAAACGAGAACAATTGAGTATAGTAAGTGTATAGATTAATGAAAATGGATGAAGGGTGTAGATAGACAGATACCCTAGCTGTCTTAGTATTTTGTATTTATTTCCTTCTCTATTTGACGGACACGGTTACTCCATTAATTGTTGCGACTTCAATTCAACCAACGCAACGTCGTCGTCAGGTTATAGATTGCATGCAAGTAAACTTTACTAAAAAAATCGCATCATTATTTCATTGTGAAGGTCGAAGGTGTGTGTGTGCCAGAACCAATGAATTCTTTCTAAAGTTGGAGGCTTGGCAGCTTCTTCCTCCAATCCCATGGCGTTGTTGCTTTGCTATAATCTGACGCAATTCAGGCTGCACATTATTATTATTATTATTTATTATTATGGATGCAATAATAATGTCGCGTCACGTCAGCAATATTTAATGGGGATGACGATATATATATATAACGATATGACCATTTAGTAATATTATCGGTTTATGTGGGATTAAATTAAGGAAAACGAATATACAGAGGTGAATTGGACCCACATTACATTCACTCACACACGGGTTAGTTTGATGGATTGCATACTTATTCTATTCATTATATCTCTTCTCTTGTTTAAATCGAATGCATATTTATATCGTGTATCGTGTTATATATGTCCCAACTCAGTTCACTAACTAACTAACGCGTTTTAAAGGTGCATGCATGGTCCAGAATCTGAATCCGACTGTATGTGCCGTGTAAGTAAGTAAATAGCAATTTGTTTGTGGAGAGAAGTGAAGTCAGAAAAGCGAGACAAATACACGCACAAGGAAGAAGAATAGTTTCTTCTTTTCTTACTTGCTTTGCTGGCAGAAGTGGCAGCATTTATATTCTTCTTCTTCTCATTTTGCATTGTTACGTGTGATTAGTGGAGTGGAAGAAGATTGAAATCCAAGTCAGCTCAGCTCAGCTCAGCCAGATTCACATTCTGGATTTAGTTTAGTGTGATTCGGTGGTGGGGAATAATCGCAAAAAGAAGGGAAAAGAGGAGAGAAACTAAGCAAGTCAAGAGACCTTCGTCGTCGTCGTAATCTTCCACACATTTCACATTCAACCAACCCGACTTTCACTTTGCCTCATCCTTTCCTATAAAAAAGAGAGTGGAGGAGAGGTTTGGGTACAGTGCAGTGCAGGAGAAAGCAGAGAAACAGACAAAATCCGGGTGAAAGTGTTTCAAGAGTCACACTTGACTTTCTCCATCGTCTATCGTCTCACCTTGGCACGCTTGCTTTCTGTTTCCTCCTTCATCGTCTGGTTGCTTGGTTCGTTGGCTGGCTGGTGGGTTAGGGGAAATCTGTAACCGAGTCAGGCTGCTCTGGAGGCGGATGAGGTGCACTTGACTCTTCTGAAGGCTTGTTCTCTTGGGGACGTGTGTGTGTTTCCACGAATATCATCATACCTCTGACTACAGCAAGGGTTAAGGTGGGTAATATTATACAGTTATTATAAAACAGTAGAGTTAAGATACGTGTCAAGATTAGTTAGTTTAATTTTCTGGTCATAATAATTTTTTGTGTGGGCTGCACGTGGCACGTGGTGCTCCTAAAACAGTATGGAATACATATCTCAGTTAGATAATCTCGCGTTTAGAGTATTGTTATGTAACCCAAATAATAGCATTGAGCCATTCATCCATGCTTTGTATTATAAGTATAAACAAATGCTGAGATTACAGGATATACAGGATGAGATTTATTTACTTATATCTGTAATATTTTTATTACTTGCAAACATTTCCTTAAATATTCAGAATATTAATGTTTGATCAGGGTTTTATTCATGTCTGAATGAGAGCACCTGTCTCCCTCTCATATTATCTGCTCTCTCATAAATATAATAATATTGTTGATGGAGGAGTCGTGTTCCTTGTTGTATTATTACATATGCCTTCCTCCTCTGTTCATTCAAATTGTAAGATTTTGCACAGCACTACAGTACATTTCAATCTATGCAATTTTGGAGGATGATGGAAGGAATTAGGATGACATTCATACATGATTTGCACATTCCTTTCATCTCGAAACAATTGCGTTTCCTATGCTTCATTCAATTCAAGTGTCAATTTGGTCCATTTTGAGTTCAATGTAGGAATATCTATAGATTGAATCATCCATAATTTAACAACATTTATTATATGGAAATGGTTCTTTTCTTTGAAATCTGACATAAATTCACTCATTCATTCTTACATGTTCTTCTCCTACAGCTAAATTTCATCCATCTTCAATATCCAGAATCAGCCACCTACAAAGAATCTAAGTAAATCTGGGCGTCATCGTCACCTCACCTTCTCATAATCTTGTCTCCTTTTTTCTATAACGATGTGCGAATCTCCATCACGACCACCACCCCTTCAGAACTGAACCAAACTAAACTAAATTCTGTGATAACTTTACTTTGCTCTGCATCATCAGAGACCAACACACCAACCAAGTAACCATCCAACTTTTTAAATCCGATAACTTTTTGGATAAAGAAAAGAAGAAAAAAAAAGTGTGGCGTTGATAGAAAAAGTTGAGTGAAAGTCGAGTCAAGAGAACAAGATTTTCGGAATGCCCAAACCACTTCTTTTCTCTCCTGCATGGATATTTATTTGTCTTCTTGTCGGGGCTAATCATGCCGCTTATCCGGCTAAACCACCTCCACAACCATGCGAAAGGTAAGAATGAAGGAATAAGAATGTGCTTACATCTATTCATGCTCAACTCTTTTTTCTATTGCTATTATTATTATTAGTATTGCTACTATTGCTATTATCACTAAACAGCAAGTTTCGTTAATAGTTTTATAAGAAGAAATAAGTGCTGGGGATGACAGGACAGAAAAAACTTGTTTGATCTGGGGTAGAAATATAATGTTTGATGGAGGGAGGAGTGGAATTGAAGGGAAATTCGTACTTTCATTGCGCTTTTTTCTCCTTGTTTATGTACTTGCTTTCTTATTTTTTAGGCCACTCGACTCGACTCCACTTATGACTTATGTACTTACTTGCGACACTTGAATATGTAGTAGCGTATCTGTATTGGATTTTATATTTGTTTGTAGTTATGTTGTATATGGCTTCTGGGGTATTTTTGGAGAGAGACTGTCCTGTCATAGATAGTCATGGTTACCACCTGGATGGATGGATAAATTTCATTTCATTTCTTCTCAATTCTCGGATCTAATAAAACTTTTATTCAACCATGTACATATCCAGCATAAGATTATGGCAAGTAACGCTATGCTTAATAACTTTTGCGCCTGCTTTTTACTTTGTCAGTTTTGTGCATGTTGTGGAGACACGCAGAGGTGGAATAAGAATAAATATATATACTTCCATCCACTTTTATTAATTTTCTACACTTTTCTTCCAACATGCGAATCAATATATAATACATGGATTGATTTATCTATTTACCTGCTATGTGTTCAATTGAATTGGATTTAAAATTGCTTTCTCTTTGTTTGAAGCTGTTCTTGGCATGGAAAAGGAATCACTTCACTGAATAATAAAGAATTCTTAATAACGTGTCAAAAAAGAAAGAAGTGAGTGAGCTTAAATTGAGTTTTCTTTTTCTTCTTTTTTTCCAGCAAAATTTACTGTCAAGGACCCCTGCTCCACACGGTTCAAATGTCTGGCTTGTTTAAAGACTCCAAAACCTTTGTGGATATGAAGCTGCGTCACCCCCCGGATCAAGTCCTTCTAAATTTCGACCTCTTTATGCGCCAACATAAACAAAATCCTACCGTGGAAGATATCGGAACTTTTGTGGATGCCAATTTTGACGAGGAAGGGTCAGAATTTGCTCTATGGGTCCCATCCGACTGGCATCCGGATCCACCCTTCATCCGAAATATAAGTGACCCCGCCTTCAAAACGTGGGCGCATCAGTTGCACTCCTACTGGAAAGAGTTGGGGCGGAAGATTAAGGACGATGTCAAAGAGAGAGGATATTTGTACTCCATGATTTACACGTCACACCCAGTCATCGTGCCAGGGGGACGATTCCGGGAGTTTTTCTATTGGGACTCGTACTGGATAATGAAAGGGTTGCTTCTCTCCGGAATGACGACGACGGTCAAAGGGATGCTTCTCAATTTTATTGAGATGATAGCCCTCCTCGGTTACGTGCCGAATGGAGGGAGGATCTATTTCCGGCGGAGTCAACCCCCCTTTCTCATCCCCATGGTGAAATTGTATCTTGATCACACCAAAGATATAGAATTTGTTAAGACGAATTTACCCATGTTGGAGAAGGAGTTTAATTTTTGGATACAAAATAGAAGTGTCGAGGTGAAGAATGAGGCCGGCAAGAGTTTCCAAGTGGTGCGATACAATGTTGAGATGACGGGGCCAAGACCAGAGTCGTATAGGTGAGGGGAATTCATTTCATTGATATACACATATATAGAAATAATTAATTAAGGGATGTATGGATGAAATCACTCTTAAAATTAATTTACTTTATTTTGTATAGAGAGGATTACAACTTGGTGGAAAAGCTTGCCACAAAAGAGGAAAAGGATGAGCTCTATTTCAACTTGAAATCAGGGGCAGAATCGGGTTGGGATTTTTCCTCCAGATGGTTCGTTCATCCTCCAGAGAGGAAAGGTGGGTGTGGTTTATACATATATATTAGGAATAGGCATAATATCTTTTTTGCAAAAAATAATTATATCTCTTTTTAGGAGAATTGTCGGATACAAATGTTGTTGGAATCATTCCTGTTGAATTGAACTCGTTGATCCAATATAATGCCAGAACGCTCGCAGAATTTCTCAGGATGGTACATTAATGAGTTCAAATTGGGCAAAATAGTCAAAGATTTGTAAAAAGTCTTATATTTCCTTTAGACCGGAGTTCCAGCCAAAGCAGCAAAATATGACGCATTAGCAGAGGAATGGCGAAACACGATGGATAACCTTTTCTGGGATGAAGAACTTGGTTGCTGGTTTGATTATGAGATTGCGACCAAAAGACTGCGTAAAAACTGGTATCCTTCTAACATCGCTCCTCTCTGGACAGGAAGTTATTCTTCCGCGAGTGTTGTCCCTCGGGTAATTTCATACCTTCGAAATTCCACCGCCCTCTCATATCCTGGGGGCATACCAACAAGTCTGGATCAAGCTGGAGAGCAATGGGACTTTCCAAACGGGTATTATTTTATTTTAATAATATTTAAGTTGATGCATATATTCAAATTAACACCAACAATTCCTACCTAGTTGGGCCCCTCTCCAACACTTGATCGTAGATGCGTTGGACAATTCCGGAAATGCGGAGGCGAAAGCTTTGGCTTTTGAAATTGCGGAGAAATGGATCCACTCCAATTATAAAACGTTCGTCCAGACTAAAAAGATGTTTGAAAAGGTAGTGTGTGTGTGTGTGCAAAATTGGTTTAAATTACTCAATAACTACAAATTTCTTAATAATTGGGTATAGTATGACGTGACCGTAGTCGGACCAGGAGGAGGTGGCGAGTACGACGTCGTTGTTGGCTTTGGCTGGACGAATGGTGTCGTTTTGGACTTTTTGAATCGATACGGAACCAAACTAACTGCACCCAGAGAGGCCATCTCAGGAAAAGGGGGCAGCAGCAGCAATTCCGCATATGTCGCCAACTCCGTCATTTTTGGAAGTGTTAGCGTCCTCCTTGCTAGTATTTTAGGGTGAGGCATTACAACAAGGTTCAACAATTGGGCAACAATGGTTAACAATGGCACACATTACTATGTATACTGGAATTAAGGGGTAGACTATTCTTGAGGGTGGGGGATAGCTTGTATAATGAACTTATTTATTTGCACTGCAGTGGTGGTGGTGTGGTGGGGGCGGCAAATTGGTGAATTATAATATCTTGGTCTGTCATATTCGTACCTTGACGTTGCATGCTCTTTATATACACTTATTATACAGTCAATAGTATTACGATGTCACATATGTTTCTTGTTTGTAGAAGAATACAGAAGTAAGTTAAGTTAAGCAGAAGGGCGGATCCTGACGAAAGATGAACACCCTGGAATTGTGCTCAGATTATAATACGTGTGGCGTATATTTGAATTATATCATGTACTTTACAGGAGACACGTTTATAACAAAAATATACGTCGCATACAATTACAATATTTAGATGCAATTAAATCAAATATCGATGTTGTCATGTGTCATGTCAACCTGTGTTCGTTCGAGTCTTGTTCGTATCTTTGTCATTGATCTGATCTGATTGTTGTGTTGCTGTATAAATAATAATAACGTGTCGTCAGTTCTGTTGGTTAATGCCATGCATGAATTACCAAAGAGTATTAATTATAACGATGTATTCGTAGATAATTAATTAATTATTATAGCATCATCATGATTGATTAATTAATTATGTGGTTCTTCACTTTAATATTATTATATACACCTACTACATATGTAATTAATAGTAAATAGATGCATACGATGTGTTAGATATTATGTATGCTTCTAGTCGGACATGATTTGTATTGCTACAAAAGAGGAGGAGGTACAATTCAATTCGTACTTTGGAAACTTTTACTCTCAATGAGCAATAAAATGTAGAAGATTCGGTGAATCGTATGTTCAAGACGAATTTATCATCTCACATTTCTAGACAACACTTATTCAATCTTATTGTACATATCAAACAAACAATGTAAGTTTGACCCTTTTTTTTAGAGATTTCAAGTTATGTAGTATAACAAGCTAAATATTAGATTTAGAATAAAATAGAATAGAAATACATAATTCTTAGAAAGCTCTGTAGTTTAGTTTATTCCAACCTTGATTAATTTATTAATTAATTAATAGTTAATTAATAATTAGTAGAATAGCATACTAACTATAATTCCTATCACGCTGTGCTATATGCTTCTTTACCAGTAGCGTTGCCCTTGCCGCAAATCAAACTAACAAGTGGTACATATACCAACTATCTAATTGCTTAATGAAATGATATGCATGCCGATGTTATGCTAAATTTGATGTCGTTCGTGATAATATTGATCTAATCCTCTTTTTGTCTAGGATTTCGCAAGTTGGCCGTTGTAAAGAGATGAGCTGTTTAAAAGATGAATATGAACCAGTCCCTTTAATGGAGGGACAGAATAATGGGGAGGAAAAGCACCTACTTTTGGATAACATTATTTCCTCAGCCACCAGCTCTTCTCTTCTGGAAAATAGTATAGATCATCAATCATCAGCATCCAGCTAACATCACCTTCTGCTTAGGAAATATTTAATTAGAGAAAAAAACAGATTTAAATAGTTAGTATTTAGTGTATTTTACAAGTAATTAGGCGTAGGTATAGCGTAGCGTGGAGGGAGGCATACAAGAAAATAAGGGAGAAAGTTGGCGATGGTTGCGTGAGGTGGCCCTCCATGTCTGCTTTCTCTTCTTCTTCTTTATTCCATTACAATTGCATTCCACAGTCTACAAAAGTAGGAGAGAGATGAGGAGATAACGTCACAAAATGATGACATACATTTTCAATTTTTGTCTCCTGTTGTGTTGTATTGTGTATATGTATTTGTGTGTAGCAAGTAGATTGATGTATCTATGTATATGTACTTAGATTGTAAGATGGTTGTAATTCATATTATGTATTAACTTTGGTGTGATAAATTGGTGTGATATATAAATAATGCTTGTAACATAACAAAAATCACAATTATTAGCATTTTCGTATTATTATTATTAATAATATTATTGTATTTATTAACATTCCGTTGATAAACTACTTTTGCGTCGGTAATTTAAGTATTTTAGTATTTCTAGCAAATTTCATTTCGCGTTGAAGTTGTTAGTCAAATCATAATAATAAAAAAAACATGGTAATTTTTTGTTTAATCTGTTTTCTAGAATTTGCATTTACACGTATTTCGCTACTGCTTTCATTTAGGGCAGGTGACTATTGGTGGCCCTGCAAAATTCTTTCGGCTCATTTGAAATCGAATGCTGCCAAAAACAAAGGATGAGGATTCGGATGCATGTCACCGTCACCTCCACTCAACTTTGATAGTCTCATATACATACCTATACACTATGCTACTTATCAAGATGGACGGACGGGTGTGTGTGTGTGTGGTTTGGTCATGCGGAAAAATAAGTTTTGTTTGACACGTCGCACATATCGTGAAGGATTTAGGATTTTTGAATCGGAAATAATGCAAAATAGAATAAGTAAACCTGGAATAGAATAATAGAAAAGTGAAGGCTTTGTTTAAGGTGGGAATTGACAGGGTGAGTTGAGTGGAGTGGGCTTCCTTGTCTGTCACCCTGTTTATGTCGTTGTCCTCTCTCTCTCTCTCTCTTCAACCTGTCAATCAACCATCCAATCCAATCCAACACTATTCCATTGTTTAACACTTTTACTTTGGTATAACTCACGCATGGATACGATACAGGGGGTCCTTTTCCTGCATTATAAGTACCTCTGCTTAGTGCAGGAGGCCTTATTCGATCCTTCCTTACCAGCAGAGTCAGAGTTATTATATTATGGAGTCAAGTCAAAGTGGTAGTGGTGGTGATTGTGGTGTGAATTTCAAGGGTGACACTTTTCTCATTCAGAAAGTGATATAGGCATTCTTTCTTCTTATTCTGTCTTATTGTTGTTGTTATTCTGATTCTATAATCCTTTCCGCCTGGTTGGACTTTTGAGGGGACGGATGGATGGATGGGGCTCAAACACGACGAAATAGATCCTGCATGGATCATACTGATCCGCAAAAGGATACAAATTTCAGGGATACATACAGGTAAATAAATATGTGAGCACCTCCGTCTGGATAGAATCTAGGCCAATTTGTAAAATTGTTTTAATCTCTCACACTCTATTACATCATCAATGATAACGAGATTGAAGGAGAGAGGAATTATTATTAATTTTTATTAAGTCGTCATACACACGTCGTCCATCTAATCCGTCATTCACCACACCACTCAATCCAGTCCTGAAGATAAGAGAAATGCATTTATTTCATTTTTTGCATTATCACCACATCACCAAACCATGAAACGAACTACCTGGTCTTGTCTGAACTGAATACCCCTTAATCCCTCAAGCATTTATTACTTATTGCATATCAATGTCCAGGGGAAATTTGGCATTCAATGACGCACTACTTAACCTACCTGCCTACCTGCATGTATGCAAAGTGTATAATAATAATTCACGGTAAACAGTCAACGCAGCAAATCTGTGAGCTATCAGGAATACGTTTATTTATTTGGTGTATAAAAAATGGTTAATTCTTCTTCTTTTTTAAAGTGGAGCGAGGGTTGGGTTGGATTTAGGATTAGTGATTTATCAAAATCGCGTTACTTGTTTGATGTCACTCATCACCATCATCCCATCGCAGTGGCTTGTCTATAGTTTGTAAAAATGGGACTTACGTTATTTTTATGGCTGCATTTATCCCGAGAAGATTATAAAGCTGCATTTTTTTGCACACACTAAACCTCAATTCCATATGATAAGGAGAAGCTTGCAAAAATGTACCTCACCCAACCAAACATACTGTACTTTGTTGCTCCATCCAACCAAACGCCATTTCACGGGGACGACATTAATGCCCTCATTTAATGGCTGTGTTCTGTTTTAACCAGAACCGCGACCCGCCGTCAAAAAACTACTTCAGTTTGGCCAGCATTGATTGACATTTTTACATCGCTTTGCGAATTTTATGTCCGAACTGAAAATGAAGTTGTTTCCAAAATGCGCATCGTTGGTACATTTTGTAACAACTTGTTCCCACTCAAAAACAGGAAATGTTGACTCTGCTGGCTGGGCACGTACAAATGAACAGACACACATACATACATAGTAAGTAGTACAGCTCTAGGGAAAGGACTTTAAAGTGTTTTGACACAACAAGATGTTTCTTTGTAAAAATATAAGAGAGTAGAAAAACAACTAGATTTTACGACTTCTTCTTCCACAGCCTCCTACCTCATAAATATGGGGTAAGTATAAGAAAGGCAGGTTTTGCTTGCGAATATTGCTTCCACTTTTACAGCGAAATTAGTAAGTCAATCTGCAACAACACGAAGAAATGGTCTATATCTGGATGAATGAAGGTCTGGTGAAGCTACGCATGAAATTATATAATAATACTTGTTAACGTTCTGATTTGAATTGACTATGGTATCATCAACAAAGCATGCAAGTAAAGTGACCAAGAAAGAAGGAAGTAAGTATAATTCACCTTGAAAGAGAGAGGAAATCCAAATCCATCCACTATATACTCTTTTCTTCTTTTTGTGAATGGATGGAGGAGTAAGTTAAGTACTGTACCCTTATTTTAGAGAAGACGGTGTGGCGATATGATGGTGTGGGTGACTACTTATTGACTTGACTTTTCAGAAGAAGAACATGATCTACTTTAGGTGGTCAAGGATCAGTCAAGTAAAGCTAAGAAGAAGAAGAAGAAAAAGAAGGAGGAAGGAAATAAGACTCATTCAGGGGACAAATTGTGCCGTTCTTCTTCAAAAGGGACACACACACAATAGATTAGGTTGGTAGTTGGTAGGATAAGGAAGCCAGGATGGATTCATTCATTCATTCCTTGCCTCCTATTTTATTATTATTATTATTACGAGTTGGGAGAAGGACAGGACACGAAGTTAAGGTTCACATTCCATACTGCTATATGCAACAAGAACGTATTTTATTATAAAGTTAAACTTAACTATAAAGCCGGCACATGACAGAGAGAAAAGAAGAAGAAATAAGTAAGAGGCAGCCGTTGTTGTAAAGTTAAAAGTTAAAGTAAATGCTTTTATTATTATTTATTCCATTTCTTCTTCAAATCACACACACACACACAAGATTTACTCGACTGACTTATTGGCTTCTTCTTCTTGTGTGTTGTGCAGAATGTTGTTGTATTGTGTTGTATTTTTGTACCTATATTACAGATACATAATACGCTTTTTATACTGAACTGCAATAAGCATTATAATAAGCTCTTTTTAAGCCGTCTACTACTCTCTCACTCAACAACACAAGTAGATAAGTGAAGTGAGTGAGTGACTCGGTTTCACTTTAGGAGGATTAACAAATGCACGATAAACGTAGATAACGTGTCATAAAATCATGGAAAAGAGAGGAAATTAAGAGGATGGAGAGAGAAGTCAGTGTGAAAATATATTACTACATCGAATTCGAATCAGAAATGTATTCGATTGGTTGGTTGCACAATATAAATTAAATCCTTTTTAGATTATTTAATTACTCATGTCAATTAAGAAGAAGATAACAATTTATTATCGTGGGGAAATTGAGAATGATCTAAAAAACGAATAAAGATATTTATGCAGGGTGCATTTCCTGCATTACTTGCTTTCCTACTTTTTTGTTGTTATTGGAATAATTACACGATTTAAGGGTAAAATAAAGGATAATGATAATGTTGACGCTTTTTTTTGCGTCCCTTTGCCTCTCTCTGCCTCGTTACACTAGACTGACTGCTAACTACGGAACCTTCATCATTTAATATTAGAGAAGAGAGGAGAAAACTGTGAACTGAAATTTTTCATCTGGTAATAAAATGGACAATAAAGAACACATGATAATAGGATCTAAAGTGACAGATCTCCCTTTGCAAGGCCTGGTCTGTATGAGAGGCTCCCTTTACACATTACATTACAGTTTAGTTTATCCATTTCATATTACTCGCATTATTATAATTCATTTTTGTATATTATCCATCCAGCTGTCCTGCCGCCCTGTCCTGATTCCTCTATCCTACATGAGGAGTCCTCTTCTTTTGATCCTTTGATGATTTTCATACAAATACAATAATACACACACAACTGACTTGACTTGACTAAAACTGACTTTAACTAAAGAGAGAGAGAGAGAGAGAGAGAGAGAGAGAGAGAGAGAGAGAGGAAAAGGGAAACCGAACCGTATCCAGTTCGTTGCTCAATTGAATTGAATAGCATCATGCTTTTCTTTCTTTCTTTTACACGAAGTCAAAGTCACAGTTTTTGGTATATACAGAACATAATAAAAGGACCACTCACTCACTTGGGTCACTTAAGGAAGGTTTACTACTACTACTTCCTCCTCTCATCATCATCATCCATCCAATAAATACAACAGCTTAAGCTTTATAATATAAGTTAATACTAAAAGGTGTGGATTGGATTTTGGAGAGAAGAAGAATTCGTGCTCAATGAGAACGTACGTGGTTTGGTTGGTTGGTTGGATTGGACACTCATCTCTCTATCTCGGATTACTTACTTACTTTATTTTCCTAGTTTACTGCCCCTGTCCTGTATAATAAAGCATTATTTATTATAAAGTACAACCAACTGTACAACCAACCAACCAACGAACCGACTTAACTTTACTGGACTGATTAGTTTTAGTGTACAGCAGACCTTAAATCTCCACAACATCACGTCACCCTGTTGTCCTGTCCTCCTTCCTATAGCTTTTGATGTTGGTTGGGTTTTGACTTTTGCGATTTATTCATTCATTCATTCATTCACGATCCAGACTGCGTGTCGCTTAGTTTAGTAAAAGTATAAGTCGTCGTCCCCCCTCCATCACGGAAGGAAGGAAGGAAGGAAGAGATTCATGTCAGGCCACATTAACTTGTGACTGACTTTACTGCTAGTACGTGAAGTAATTGGTACTTATTAGTTATATAGGTGAAGTGGTGGAGTAAGTAAGGAAAAGGTGGTGGTAAAAAGTGACATTTATTGTTTCAAATATAACAACAGATTGATTGGATTTGTTCTCTTGTTGTGGAACAACACAACTTGTTTTGTGACAATTGTGGAAGTTCACTTGCACTGTCATTTCATTAAAGGATTAGGATTTAACCTTTTTTATTGGATTGTGAGATTGAAGCCGGTGTTTTTTAAAAGGATATAAGTTGTGGTGGTGGTGGTAGTGGTGGGGATAAAGTGCAGGAAGTTAAAATTGGATCACTTAGAAATAAAAAAAGTGTCGTCCTCATCATGGTTGGACAACTGGAATCCTCGTCTCATTTTGGGAAAAATGGCAGTGTGGTGAATTCCAAGGTAATAAGCATTTTTTAAGTTAGGTGGAATTTATATGGAACTTATCTGTACAAAGAAAGGGCCTTATTGCCTGATTTCGAATCTAGTCACAATAACACATAAAGTCGTCGGAAAAAATTAGAACAAAATAATGAAATAATAAATATCGCGAGGACTGAATAATCCAATTCATCCTAAGAGGTTTTTACTTAACAAGTAGCTCATGTACTCACACATACACTGAACATGAAGTAAAATCAAGTAAAATAAAATAAAGTACATAAGTGTAACAACATTTACTACTGTATTGTATTGTATTGTATTGAGTTTAACGTCGATCCATCGTGGGCTAGCCCGTTTTCAGATGGGTGACAGGGATAGAACTAATACTAACCATACAGCTTACGGGGCATGGTCCCCGGACCATGCCCCGTAAGGCATGGTACTGACTGTGCTTTCGCCTCCTCTTCCATCCAACATTTTAGAGACTTTCAATTCACACACCATTAGTCTCTCTCTCTCGGTATTCTCTCTCTCTCTTTTAGTTCGTAATGGAATAAAGTGTCAAAATTTAATTTGTATGTATGTATGTTGTTATATACGAGTATGAGAGCTTCCACCAACTGTGCTTGCTTGTGCTGGATTGAGTTCAGTTAGTTCTTTCTACCAGCAAATATAACAACAGTGAATTGAATGAATGAAAATGTAGAGCAAGCGGTGGTTTGGTTTGGCTGACTTTTTGGTTTTCAAAATGTTTTACTTGGTGTGAAATAACTTGTGAGTTTGAGAGTCGTTTTCCTCCCGAGTACTTTCTTCTATCTACTCTAGTTCTGGTGGTGGAAATGGTGGTGGTTGATTTATCATGTTATTTTCATCAACCAGTCCACCCACCCCCTCCTCCTCCTCCTTCTAGAGAATTGAGATGAGATTTCCATGTCCACAGTTTCACTTCTACTACTACTTTCCTAACGCCATCCAAATAACTAAACTAAACGCCCTCGGCATGATTCATTTATTCCGGGTGTCGCAAATCAGCCAAGGAAAAGGAAAGGAAAGGACGAGAGAGAAGAGAACGAGAACCCTTTTGCAAATTATAATGTGACGACGACAACGACATAACTACGACATCATTTGGCTCCTGGCCACTAACTGTTTCCGTCCTTCCTTCCTTCCTTCCGCCTACTATGTATGTATGTATGTACGACAAGTCGATAATATGTATATTTCTCATGTATGTATGTGCAGATTGGATCATGATTTGAGGTTAAGTTATTATCATTCCTTCTCCTCCTTCTCTTAAGTGTTTATTTATTGCACTTATATCTGTAACTCAAGTCAAAAGTCACTCATTTCATCTCCTCCTCATCGTGAGTGAGTGATTCCGGTTAAAAAAACAAGTAGAAGAAATCGTTCAGTTCTTTCTTCTTGGAAATTAAAAGGATTATTATTATTATTTCAAAGCAATAAAATCACCCAGACCAACCAGGAGAGGGAGAAGATAAGTGTAGACTTGTAAATAAAATGTAAGAAATAAAGGCATGTAAATAAAGTGAGGTACATATACAAGAAGAAGAACCGCTTTTACAGATAGTTTACCTTTAAACATATCATTTTCTCACCGTGTCGCCATGTGTGTGGTCAATTCTTTTATACTTTTTACTTTTATTACGACAACAACAACAACAATCAATTTAGTGTAGCATAGTGGTTATGGTTAGTTAGTTAAAGTTAAAGTGAGTTTCGAGAAGTACTTCCAACAAACCAACCAAACCAAACCACCAATAACGAATCACTTATTTTACCCGTACACAAGTTTTGTTCTTGTTAATTTGTTCTGCTTGATTGGCAAAAGAAACTATTTAACATTTTTAATTAGTAGGAAATTAGCATGTTAAATAAATCTTTGTGTCCAGTGATCATTAATAATAAAAAAGAAGAAAAGAGAAGAAGAAGGGAATTTGATCAAGTTGAGCAGGTATGGATGGATGATGGGCTAATTGATTAAACTAAACAGGCAAATTAATTAGAACGGTGAAGGAGCTGTTTAATATGAATAAAGGAGAGAGAAAAAGGGAAGAAGAAGAAAGGGTTGAAAAGTTTAACAAGTTTAGTTACAATAGATGAAGGAATATATAAAAGCTTTACTTTTAGCTTAGCTTTAGCTTTAGCAGCATTTGTGTTCTCAAGGGAGGGTTGAGATTGGTGATTTGATTAAAAGGATTATGGTGGATAAAAGGAGAGATGGAGGCGGATCCATGTAAAAGTGTGATGATCATGAGAATGATAATAGAAAATGTCTGTGCTGGTGGTGATCGTGGTGGTGGTGGCAATATTCTCCTCCTTGTGATGAAAAAATCAAGACAGTAAAGATGACAATAAAGATAACATCTTGTTCCTTCTTCTTCTTCACAAGAAAGAAAAGCGATCATCAAAGCATCCAGCTTAAGTCCTTGCATTGAGTGAGAGAGATTCCTTTATAATGAAAAGAAGCAGCAGAATTATGTATAATATTATGTATTACGTGTTTGGTGGTCTGGTCTGGTCTGCTGCTCTGGGTGTGCATTGGATTAGATGATTATGTTACCTTCTTACTTTACCTTACCTTACTTTTCCCTCATTTGATACTCTTTACTTAATTTTATATATCATCCTTCCGAGATCATCTCCTCAACAACGTGATTTCTGAAATATGATGATGACAACTTATTTAACCTCGACTCAAGTAGATTCGTGGCGTTGGTATGATACTTGGTTGTCCTTTGCTCATCGTTTACTTTAACGAAAAGCACAGTATTACATGTACTGTAATAAGGATTCAATAATCCACCACCTCCTCATCTTCTTCATTTTATCCAGGGCGGTGTATATATGGCGATGTTTTAGTATTTATTTGTGTGTGTGTGGGATTATGGATAAATGACATGAACATGGAATTAACAATGATGATGACATGTTATGGTCACCAACCAACCACACACACAACCAACCACTTATAGTCAAGAGGATATGAGACGACAACGACGACATGATCATGACATGACTACTACCACTTATCTTATACATGGTGTCATAAATGTCTCCCATTTTCTGCTAGATTTCATCATCCATCTCATCGCGTATAAATAAATTGAACAAACCTTTTTCTCTTTAAGACAATATTGTCCGACAATGTAAAAAGATTATTGTTGAGGTGTTTATGTTGTGGGTGACAACGAATACAAAAGTAGTTAGTATGGTATGATATCGTGGTTAATTAATCACGTGTAATTTGATCTTATTAGCATTATTTTAGTGCAGTCGTTTGGAATTGGGGGCATGCATATTAAGTTTCATACTACACGAAATATAAGGATGTGCCCATAAAAAAGAATGGGATTGATATTGATATCACTTCTTTCTTTCTTTTTGGGAAGGGCTGACTGATTCATGGTGAGAAAGAAGGGGTGGAACGACGATGTTTGCGACTTCACTCTTTAAAAAATTAATAGTAATTCTTTTTTAAGCCGTACTGATTATCAGTTAAGTTAGATTATAATAATCGTCACTCCAACTTTCTCCAGGCATACTTTAATTCCTTTGCGTTCTTTAACTCTGTGCTTGTACAGAGTCAGTATACATGATGGGATGCATCAACTCTTGCTAAAACAATTTGGAATTCGCGAATTGGTTTACCTTCCCTGTTTACCTTGTCTCCACTCAATTCCACCCCTAGCACTTGTCGTTCTGCATAAAAGTAGAGTAGAAGTAATGTAAAGGAAAGGGTTGTGATATTGCATGGTTGGCTCCCCAAAAAGAGAAGAACACCAAAACTCTCCTCATCTGCGGTTGGTTGGTTGGTTGGTTAGTTGTTGGCGACTCGATCTGTTTCAGGTTCCACTTACATACAGAAGAGAACTTCACATCTCCACATCCACTCCTTCCTTCCTAATAAGAGACAGACAGACAGACCAAGAGAGAGAGAGAGAGAGAGAGAGAGAGAGACAGAGAGACTTGACTTGGGGCAAAGTTATAAGCTCCATCTCCATCCGACATGAGATCATTCCCGTGTCGTCGACCAGATCCAACAATTCAACTCTCAATACTTGTCAGTATCATCATATTCTCCATCATCTGGTGAATATATTAAATTAATAAAGATCTGCCAAAATCAGGATTAATTATGTATTATATTGTCAATTGCAAACATATCTAGTTCGACAATTGGTGGCGGCAGTGGTTACTTGTGGATTGAATTTGATTTGAATTGCATTGTTTGTGGAAATGGTGAACAAATAAAAGTGTGCTACTCTAATCTCTGCATAATCTTGGGATAATCCTTTCTGTGATTGATTTAGTTTTCATGGTTAGTTAGTTGGTCGTTTGGTGAGAATAAGGTGATGATAGCATTGTTGTGTTGGTGGTGTTGAGGTGAAAGTCAAATCATTACACATTGGTGCGTATCATATAAAAGTAGTTGTTGTTGTTCCCAAGAAATTTGTTCCCACTGGATTTAACCATTGCAAGAAGAAGGGGGATTTGGGAAGGAAACGTAAGCCAAGAATTATCTCTATTTCTCCACTTACTTTCTCCTTATATCAAAATTTAATGTATACGATGAAGATGATTTTTTTGTACCCTGTGTGTTTGTTTCTCCTCCTCCTCCTCCATCCATCCATCCATTATGAAAAAAAGAGAGGAGAATCAAGTTAAGTTGTTGAAGATAGTTGACTTTAGTTTAGTTTTTTAGTCCATGTCACACAAGGAATGAAGGAATGAAGGCGGAACAGAACAGGGGCGACCAGAGTCCATCCGTCCTCAAGTAAAGTAAAGTGGGTGAATAAGATTCATAGGGCAAGTTGGGATTAAAATGGTGCATTCAGCAGCCAAAGAGATAGATTTACTCTCTCATTCCACCAGTGCGTGGTGCATGGTGACATAATAGAAAAGTAAAAGGCGCACATGTCTGTGTCCGTCTCTAGTTTAGTTTAGTTTAGTTTAGTTACAACAACCACACACCACCACCATAACATAAAGAGGAAGGAATGAGAACAGAGTAGGAGGACATTCTAGAGAGAGACGACGACAATGTCGACGAGGAGGAGGAGGAGGACGATGACGACATTGAGATATATTGGAGTGTTCTACCGGAACAAACTTTTGACTTTTGGGGTTCCCTAATCGTAAGTTATAGAGTCGCCGAGGAGTGTGGATGGAGTGAAATGTATGCATCAGGAAGGAAGGGAACTAACCACCACATACATACATACATACATACATATACACTACGACGACGACAACTAAACTACTACTTTCTACAGTCCACTACTACTCCAGTCCAGATTCACTTTCCACTTTCTCTCTTCATTCTCTACATACATTATTACATTAGGTTACGGCACAAAAGGAGAAGTTCTTCTTGCCCGTCTCAATCTGCCCCCGCAACTTTCTCCTCCCTGTCCGTTGAGTTGAATTGAGTGACAAATGCACAAGAGATGAGTTATAGTGGGTTTACTTGTTATTTGTTGATTTAACCAAGAAGAAGAAGAAGGAAATATGATGATGATGATGACGAGTGGTTAAAGTGGTGACAGATAAGAAGGTTTATATTTATATACATACATAGGTAGTGGCATCTCCTGTTGCATTCATTTAAGGTTTGTAAACAAACGAATATATGTAGATTCAAGCATAGTACTATTGGTGTTATTGTTATCTCAAATCCAATAGATTTTTAGTGATTTTATCTGCTTTTTACACGAGAATAAAAGTCACCCATGTATTCATCCATCAATAAAAAGCATGATTTTATTTGTGCAAGAAATTACACAAACAAAAAGAATCTCATTCTGTCTGTTGTTCCATAAAGATCAATAACTTTTACTTTTGATAATATAAGAAAGTAAGAGGAAGAATGTTGCAATAATGTTGTTATCTGAAGAAGAGGAGGATGATGATTCTGATACTGATGATGATGATGCTAATACCTGTGTTTCTTTTTCTTGTCTCCTTAAAGATGGAAGAGTCGTCCTATGTGCCCAACTCAATTCCACCCGCACTAGTCGTCTTTTCCCAAGGAGGGTATGGAGATGCCATTAGAATGCAGAGACCATTCGGTACTCAGGTATGTATTAAGTGACATTCTTCTCTTGCCCTCCTCCTCCTCCTCCTCCTATTTATGTTTCCACTTAGATAGAACAGAGACAGAGACAACTAAGCAACTACTGGACTGCACTGCACTGACTTTCTCTCTGTGTGGACAAAATCCCCTTTGTTCTCTGTTTTCTCCAACACATTCCAGATTCTATAAGTTCATTGGAATCCAAAGAATAAAAGGAGCAAGCAAGTAAGGGAGAAGGAAGAGGAGAATGATACTGATGATGATGATACTTCTTCTTGTACTTGGTTACATTATTACGATTCCAATGAACCTTGTCCTTCTTCTTGTCCTTAATTTCTCTTGCGGAACGAATGCAACATGAGATAGTTTTAGGAGAGGAGTTGATGCTTGGCGACAGAATTGTAGTAGTGATGGTGGTCTGGTCTGGTCACACTTAACACTTACCAACCAACCACCCTGACTGGACTGGAGTTTAGTAGTAGTTGTCTGCATTACAACACAAAAACTAAACTAGAGTATAAGAATACATAAAACACTTGTATTTTCTGTAGATATTTCCTAGAAAAGGGCAAGAAGTTAAGTAGAGTTAAGTTAAGTAGAGTAGAGAGTTAAGTGACACTCACTACTGCTTCTGCTGCTAAGAGTAGAAATCAAGGAAGAGAGAAGAGGCAATATTAGACTGAAGAGGAAGGAATCTCCTCTTGTTCTTCTTCTCTTCTCATTAGGTGAAATATTGGACATATACATGCATAGCTAACTTAACTTACCTAACTTGGTTACAAAGAGTCCTCTCCTTCTGTTCCGTTACGATGTGGTAATGTCCTCGTCGTCCCCTCTCTTAGAAACTTAAGGCATCCTATTAATTGCCTAATAATCCGCGCTTGAGTGATAAAGTTGCTGTGCAAGGCTTAACTTGTTACCTGGAGAGAGAGAGAGAGAGAGAGAGAAAGGGTTGGTTGTTGGATGAGGAGTTCGTCTCGCATACCAATTCCTATCTCCTTTTCTTCTTTGTGTTCTTAAAACACTTGCAAATTAGTCCCATCTCTCTAGCACCCAAACAAACTTTACTTTACTACGGACAACCTCTTTCTTTGCCTGCTTCCTGCATATTTCTTCAGTTACTCCTTAAATTGTTCTTCCTGTAGAAATATTGAGGCTTCAACTAATTGGTTGGTTCCTGTTATAGAGTCCAAGCAAACTATTACATTGTGGATGTCCAGATATTTAGTAGGGAAAAGCGGAAGAAATACATAAATAAAGAAATAAATAGAGATCGGATGTGGTGGCGGTGGTAGGGGCTGCTGCTACTGGTCAAAGGAGGTATTGAACGGAATGGAGGAACATCTAAATAATACAAATTTGACAGGGCAGATAAATGAAAAAGTGAATGTTTTCTAGTATTTAAATGTTTGTGGAAGGAGAGAGCAAAGCGATACATTCCTGGTGAGTCTCCATCTCAGAATTTTTGTCACGTACACACCACCAAAAATGCTAAAAGGTGGGTTGGAAGTGTTGGTTGTATCTGTTTCCGTATCTCTTTGCGCCCATAGCATTGCATTATTGCGGTCATAAGCCAAAGCAATAAAAGTATCGCATTTTACTCTTGTTTCATAAAAAATGTGCCACTACACAGAACTGACTATGTGTACTCCTCCTCAATTTTGAAAATGTACACGCACCGCATATTAACAAACCAATTACTACTACATATGTATGCAGTAGTAATAGTGAATAGTAGTTGTGGTGGTTATCAATTCCACCACACGCAAAATAAATAATATGAGAAACACTTGACTTGATTTGTGAGAGGGAAATTGAGACAGCTCAAGATTAAGGAAGAAGAGAGGCATAATTCCGTGACTATGTGGTCTTGAAAATCTTGTTTTCTAATCTTGAGGAATGTTAAATAACCTAATAATAAATAAATAAATATTTCTTAACTCAGGCATCCGACCCGAAAGATCTAAACCTGTCCAACCTGTCGCCCTCCTCCTTTGGACTGCGCCCCATGGATTCCTTTCACACCGGATTGCCCGCACAACTGGTCCATTTGCAGAACCCATTTCTCCATCATCCTGCTCTGGAAGCGAGGCTACCGTTTGGGAGTGCGGGTGCATTTCGCCCCGTTGTGACTTCCACAGCATCCTCTTCTTCTGGTGGTGGTGGAGATCAGGACAGGATCAACAAAGCTGCTTCTGCTTTCTCCACGCCAAATTTAAGCAATCGGAGGAAGTTGGATGGGGATCCACAGGAACATCGGAGAGGTGGTGGCGGTGGTGGTGGAGGAAATGGAGAAAATAACAACCCCTCTTCTTTTGGCGGTCACAATTTAGAGAAGTCGTCGCCATCATCGTCATCATCATCATATCTGAATGGCGGAGGAGGAGGTGGACAGAATCGCCACCGATCTTGTTCACCTGTTAATTGCTCCCCAAATGCGAGAGAGAAACAACAACAAATAATACAAGAAGAGCGGGAGCGGGAGCGGGAGAGGGAGAGGGAGGAGTATGGTGGTGGGGATGACAGGGATGTTAATGGCACACCAAATTCTGATATTACGGACAGATCTACACCAGAGGATTCTCACATTTCTAAACGTAAGTGATAAAAAATCTTCATTTCTTTCTGCATGTGCAAAAAATGAACATTGCACCCTTGCATTACAGATAATTGCATAAGTAATATTTGCATCAAAAAAGTTACTCCACACGAGATTGGGGCTGTTTGCCAATTATTATTATTACCAAACCGAAAGAAAGAGAGCACAACTAACTTCTTCATCTGCGTGGAAATGTTTGATTGCAGAATAATGAGGTGTAAAGAGCAAGAAGTAAGGAAGAGGAAGAGAGAGGAGAGAAAGTGGCACTAAAATGTGTAAGCGATAGAGCGTCTTTTGTGCAGCACCGAATTAATTCCATCCTCTAACAAAGAAAGAAAGAAAAAGAATGAAAGAGAAGATGAGGATGAGTCGGCCTTCTTTTTGTTCAAGTATAGTAAGTGCAGTGGCAAACGTAGCAGTAGCAGTGGTGGTGGTGGTGGTGATTGAAAGTTGTTATTTTTCCAGTAAAAGCACAAAAATCAGTCAGTCAGTCTGTCTGTGTCTCCATACATAAAGTTGGCAAGTAAGGAAGGAAGGAAAAAGGAAGGAAGGATACTTCTTGTCCAAAGAAAGTAAGTGACGATGGTTACTTCTTCTTGTTAGTTGGCTTGGCTTGGATGGGTGAGGAGGCAAAAGTTAGGAGTTCACACAGTCCAGTTCAGTTGTAGAGAGTCCAGTTCTTTTCTCAACTGTCGGATGAAGTCGGTTGTTGATCTGACACGTAATTTCATTATCTTGGTCTTATTCCATTTCCCTGTTCCATAATTTTTTGTCTTATTCTTCATCTTGGCTTTCTCCAAAGAAAGAGAGCAGCAAGCATCCCACCACTACCACCACTACCCTCTGTTGTAAAACTGGTCTATTGTCCATCCCGAAATTAGCTTTTCTTCTTCTTCTTCTTCTTGATGCGGGATGGAAGCAGGATAAAGGTCGTGCTAACTGCTCCCATTCATTTGCGTGATGATCATTCTGCTTTCTTCCATCCGGGAGACACAAAATTCTTCTTTTTTCCTGGACTGGATGGGAAAGGAGAAAGAGAATCTTTCGTTCATTCATTCTGCTTATTCCATTTTATGAATAAGAAAGATTTAAAGGGGACAAATAAGCAGATGAAAACGGTTTGTGGTGTCTCTTTTCCTCTCTTCGTTTTAGACACTTTTATTTAACCGAGTAATAATTGAGGTCAAATGAGACTTTGAAAGGAGGAGAAAAGTGCGAGGGTTGCAGTTTTTAATAAATTACTCATCTTCTCCTTGTCATCCTATTTTAAAAGAAGAGAAAAGAGAGAGAGTAAAGGAAAGGAAGGAAAGGAGGAGAGATTTTATTTTAAGAGAAAAAAGTAATAATTCTGGGGTTTGAGTGACACTGAAATATGGGGTGGAAGGGAGGTCTAAATTCCAAAGTGGTGGTGGTGGTGGTGTATAGATGAGGAAGTTATTAAGACACCATGCACCAACCAACACTGCTTTTCTCTAGAATGGGTGCATTTAAAAAAGAGCAAGTTAAGTTCGGTTAAGAGAGAGAGATGTTGGATATGTAACAAGAAGATGGAAACATGCACTCATACTTTCACTTCTTGTGTAGTACATAGTGGCACTTTTATATTTTCTTACCCTCTGAATTATTAGTAGCTTCAGCTACTTATGCGGACGTTTTGTGTGTCTGTCCGTCCGTCCGTCTGTCCGTCTGTCTGGACCTCGATTATTTCAGAAACGGCTACAGATATCAAAAAAACGAAAGAGGGCAAAGTTACTACTAAGGTCCCAGGCATCTTCATGCACTAATCAGTTTTGTCGAAAGGTCAACCGTTGACGACATAGGGCGTAGGTCATCATACTTTCAAATGGCAACATGCGTCATATTGGGTATCATTCGAAAGCTATGGTCAAGAGCTACAACTTTACTACTGACACTTGGGTCCTGCGACGCCTCCGTGACCTTAAAACACGGTCACAGTGTCGAAATTTAGACATGGTGTCAATCGACAGAAGTAGTCAAGGCGCTTCATTTTGAAATTGTCGCCAAGGTGTGCGACGCCTCGGTGACCTTAAAACACGGTCACAATGTCGAAATTTCGACATGGTGTCAATCGACAGAAATAGTCAATGCGCTTCTTTTTTGAAATTGTCGCCAAGGTGTGCGACGCCTCCGTGATCTTACAACACGGTCACAATGTCGAAATTTCGACATGGTGTCAATCGACAGAAGTAGTCAAAGCGCAGCTTTTTTGAAGTTGTCGCCAAGGTGTGCGACGCCTCTGTAACCTTAAAACACGGTCACAATGTCGAAATTTCGATATGGTGTCAATCGACAGAAATAGTCAAGGCGCTTCTTTTTTGAAATTGTCGCCAAGGTGTGCGACGCCTCCGTGATCTTACAATACGGTCACAATGTCGAAATAAATTTATTGGATAAATTGATTTTATTTTTATTTTAAGGACATATGCTGACTTGAGACTGTTCTTAGGTAATGGGGTGATTTGAGACTGTTTTGAGGTCATGGGGTAATTTGTGACTATTAAAAGGTCACGGGGTGAATTGAGACTGTTCTAAGGTCACGGGGCGATTTAAGACTGTTTAAAGGTGTGAATTGAGACTGTTCTTAGGTCACAGACATGGTGCTGACATTTATACGACACGATGCTAGCATTCATACTCAAACGTCGCTTGCTCATTCCTCTTTACTCTGGCAACACTGTAGAGTACTCAACTCCACTTGTAGCAGTTGCGTGCCAGCACCGAACGTATTATGCTAGCTGGCATTAGAGAGTCGAGCTAGAGGCAAACGTCACCCGCTCACTCCTCTTGACTCTGGCAACACTGTTGAGTACTCAACTCCACTTGTAGCAGTTGTGTGCCAGCACCGAACGTATTATGCTAGCTGGCATTCGAGTCGAGCTAGAGCCAAACGTCACTTGCTCACTCCTCTTTGGACCTCCATCAAGAGAAGTTGTGTTCCGCTGCTGTCAAGTTATCAACGTTTGGATTATCTTCAATCGCTCATTCCTCTCAGAAATCAATTTTGCGGATATTTGCAAAATTAAGTGCTCCGTAATCCACTTCAACAATTTTAAAGGTAAGTAAAAATTTATTGTTTTTTGTGCGATTACATAAAATTTTTCAACATCGTCGTATTATGTAGTTTAAAACTGTTTTAAATTTGTATACAATGATTTTGAGAACACTAGTGTCGAAAAGGGTGATGGCCGATTTTTTAAGTTAGTTTTTAGACTAATTAGGACGTACCTAAAACTGATTTTCCCTTCGGGGTCTAAAGGGGTCATGGCCGATTTTTTAATTTTCCTTGAAACACGTATTTAGGATGCACCTAAAACTGATTTTCCCTTCGGGGTCAAAAGCGGTCATGGCCGATTTTTTTAATGACAATTCTTAAAATATTTATAACTTGTTTGTTGTTTCAGTTGTTTTCAAAGAGTCTGCATTTTCCTTTGTTTCTACATCCCATTTTCATCAGAGCAATCGGAGTTGTTGAATCAGGTAAAAAATAATTATCAGGGTATTCGTCCGACCTAGATTAATAGATGCAATTTTCATCTGCTTTTAACTATTACCTCAATAGTTCATGTTTTTGATTAAATATATTCCGCTATTTATTAAATCTAGTGTATTTTTAATTTATTTGCAGACTAAATTGATACATCGGACATTCATTGAACGTCATGCCACGCAAAAAAAAAAGCGCCGCTCAAAAATCCCGAGAGGCTCGTGAAAAGAGTAAAAAAAGGAGAGAAGATACTTCCCATCGTCAACGAGAACAAGAGGCTGACACGGAAGCCCGCCGGCGCGCACGGGAAGACACTGTTCGTCGCCAACACGAACAAGAGGCTGACACGGAAGCCCGCCGGCGTACTCGGGAAGACACTGTTCGTCGTCAACAGGAACAAGAAGCCAACACTGAAGCCCATCGCCGTACTCGAGGAGACAGTGTTCGGCGTCAACGGGAACAAGAGGCTGACACGGAAGCCCGCCGGCGTACTCGACAGGACACTGCCCGGCGTGAACAGGAACAAGTGGGCAATACCGAAGCCCACCGACGCACTCGACAAGACACTGCCCGGCGTCAACAGGAACAAGCGGGCAATACCGAAGCCCACCGACGCACTCGACAGGACACTGCCCGGCGTGAACAGGAACAAGAGGGCAATACCGAAGCCCACCGTCGTACTCGACAGGACACTGCCCGGCGTGAACAGGAACAAGAAGCTGACACCGAAGCCCGTCGCCAGACTCGAGAAGACCCCGTAAAACGGAAA